>JALLKC010000161.1:0-35582 GCA_024034495.1 Camelina laxa | reverse complement strand
AAGAATAAGAACGGTGCTGGAGCTTCTCTTCGAACTCTACGTCGTTGGTGAGTAAATAATAATAAGACAGCAAACATACTTTTTTCTCTCTGTCTCGAAGAAACTTGGGAAGTTGAATCCGTTTAGACAAGGGTTAAGGATACTTCAACATAGATGAAAATCTTGCTGGTGTTGATATAACTAAGCCAAGGAGACGAAGATTCTCAATCTCTTAACCAAAACCGTCATGATCAGTACTTTTGCGTTTTTGTCTGTGTGAGCTTTTGTGTATAAAACCTTTTAGTCTAGTGTGCTTTTTTTTCTTTCTTTTCTACTCCTTCTTGATGAATGATGCGTGATTTTTTTTTGTTGTTGGTGTGTTATTGTTTAATGAGTTTGTTAATAAAAAGAATTAGACATCACTGATCTACTCTGTACTAAAACTAAAGCTAAATTTAAAGAGTGAGCTCATGTTAAAGCGAGGTTTACATCACAAGACGAAGACTTAGAACCACAGCTGAACATATTTCATTATAGCTCAAATCGTAGAGGGAAACTACTCTGCCCTAGGCGATTGGTGCTGATTAATTTTGGTTGGTAGTAAAATTTATTTATTTATTGGTAAAAGTAAGGTTTTTTTTTTAAATACAATCTCTTTTAGATCAGAATTCTTCTTGCCTACCATCTCTCCCTAACTCTAATCTTCTAATATACTTTCCACCTCATCCAATACTTCGATCATTCAACCAATCTTGTTAAATTAAAGTTAATCTCATTGTCGACAATGATCATTCATGCATTCAAAAAAGGACACAAAAATACTAATACATAGTCTGTATCAAGATCTAAAGTTTGTCGATACCAAAAAAATCAAGATGGTCACATCATCTATCTTGAGTTCGTGCTCTATTATCGAATCTGCGTAAAATGTTTGTAAATCTAATAATAACAAGTGTGAGCGTGTAATATTAGGAGAGTAGTAACTTGTATTTTGCATATACAGAAACGCTTCCATAATTAGAGAGTGGGTTGAATTGAAGATGAGTCAAGACAACTATACTTTTGTGCCAGCAAAGCCGTAAAGATCCACCAAATCTTAATTGACACCAAAAACCCACTTCTCTTATTCCTAAGAACTAATCCTGCCATATAAAGCCCAGTAATCCAATGTTTTATTCGTAACATAAATTCAAAAATCATTAAGAAGAAAACTAGTGATTTTACTCTTCTTCCATCGAATAACTAATTAGGTCAATAATGCAACAAGTTAGCTTTTATTTTTATCAATAATTTTAACTTTTTTTTTTTACTTTGTCATGCATTGACATTCAAAGCTCATCTGTCTACCTATTTGGACGTACTTCACCACAAGAGCTCACTAAATCCGTCAAACTCTAACCAGTACATGTCATATCTCCCTCTAGTTACTAATTGTCTCGAGGAACAATCAAGCAGAGACGAAAGTAGTGAACAACTACATGGATCAATGGACCTTGATGAAATTTTAATTTTTAGTTGAATTTTTATAGAAATATTAAGGGACGGGGGAGGTATTGAAGTTAGGAATTTAATGGTAGAATATGAATAAATTCATGATTCCTTAAAATTCTAGTGTTATTCAATTATGTATATTTTTAGATTTCTATAAAATTCTATTATTATTCATATAGTGATTGTTTTTAATTATATTAAATATTCCTTAAAATTTTGAAGATTCAATTCCGAGCATTTCACCCTCTCCAAATGATAGAATCATACAGTCTTAAAAATGTATTTCCTCTATATTCCTTTGAATTCTTTTATTTAATATTCCTAACTCGTACAACAAAGTTTTTTTTAAAAAAATTTTTGACTACATAATATATTTTATAAAATAGAATGGTATACGTAAATACAATACTACAGGATATAAGCAGTTCAGATTTCAAAATTTATTTTCGATTTAAAAAATGTTAATGATGCCATTATATTTTATCAAGAGCGTCATGCATTAGTATGAACTTCTCAACACAACAACTTACAAATTGGTGTATCCATCTGATCACTATAAGACTGTTGTACAGTAGAAGATATATTTATTTTTAGATGGAAAATATAACCTTTTAATGCATTTATTTTGGTTTATCAAACTTTTTAAAACATAGTCTAAGTATAAACAATTTGCAAAAAAAAAAAAAAAGAGTCTTAATCCCTCTCATCCGCCAGCTTGATCATGGCGATGTTCGTAGCCCATTTGCTGGTAAGAAATTCAATTTTGTGATTTATTATTTTTAAACTCGATTTGATCTGCATCGTCTTGATCTGATCTTTGTGATTGTTGTGATTAAGTCTCCCTCGTCTTGACTCGATTTGTTGTTCTGCCTTATCTTGATTCGTTCTCTTGATCTGATGATTTGTTGATTATTCTTTGATTAAGTAGATCCGATTTGTACTGCCTCGTCTTGGACCGATCTTTCTAGGTTTTCATATTTATAAGACTTGATTTGTTTTCTGTCTTGTCTTGATTCGTTCTTTCTTTATCGGATGATTTGTTGATTACTATTTGATTAGTAGATCCGATTTGTACTGCCTCGTCTTGGTCTGATCTTTCTAGGATTTTCGAATTTATAAGACTCCATTTGTTGTTCTGCCTCGTCTTGATTCGTTTTTTTTCTTTATTGGATGATTTGTTGATTACTAAAGTTTTTCTTAATCACCTGTTCCAGGTTGGTCGAGAGACTTGGCAAATATGTTCTCTCAGTTGCTGAAGAATTCGACTTGAATCATGATGTTGCTTTATTCCTCCTCATCCAATACTGATGCAATGATGAGGTACTTGTGAAGGACTTGAGGAGAAAACAAGAATTGCTGCTTGTTTAGTGTAGAGGCGGAAGCTTACAAGATAGAGAGATGTGCTCTGTTTTGGGTTTGTAAAACAGAGTATCGTGAGACAGGGAAACGAGAACGTGACGATGAGGGAACGAGGATGGAGACGGAGACGCGGTGAAGACGAAGGTGTAACGAGACGTAACCGATGCGGGAGTCCTCCTCCCAGGGCTTAGACAAGCTCTTTTTGGGCAATTTAAATTGCCTCTTTTTGGGTTTTCTTATTCACTTCAAATCAATGATGTTGATACAATGATTTGAGACTCTATTTAAAGACAAGAACCAAAAGATTCGTCCTAATCCTAAAGCAATCGAGATATGTTGTTGAACTTATCTCGAAACAAATTAAAATAAAGCCAAAACCAAATTAAAAAAAACACAGCTTGAGGAACACGTAAAACAAAACCGACTCTTGTGTTCCTCGGCCCGTTAACACCAAATGATGCGCTGCATCAGGTCTCCCCAGGTGGGAGAGGATTCGCCATCGAATCCGGCTCAGTGTTGTTGCCACGATAAGGAGACAGGTACTTGACGTTGAACACGTCGGAGGTCTTCAAATGAGGAGGAAGACGAAGACGATAAGCATTGGGGTTGATACGTTCGAGCACCTCCACTGGTCCAATGCGCCGAGGTTTGAGCTTGTTATAGTCACGAGCTGGCAAACGATCTTTAGTAAGCACGACCCACACCATATCACCTGGTTCGAACAACAGCTCACGGCGTTTAGCATCGGCCGGGCTTTATACTTAACTGTAGCAGCCTCCAGGTTCTCCCGCGCTTGTTTATGAACTTGGTCCAACTCAACCACGAAGTCTGCAGCCTGGCCATGAAAACGAGTACGGTCTGGCAAAGTAGTCAAGTCGAGGGGACCACGAGGGACCAACCCATACACAACCTGGAAGGGACTAAACCCCAGACTACGATTGGTAGCATGGTTATAGGCAAACTCAGCTTGGCAAACCTTAGAGTCCCAACTCCGAATGTGATCCCCAACCAAACAACGTAACAAACTCCCAGCGAACGATTGGTAACCTCAGTCTGGCCATCACTCTGAGGATGGTACGCTGTGCTCATGTCTAAAGACGTGCGGAGCAACTTCCACAGAGAACGCCAAAAGTGGCCTAAAAAGCGTGAGTCTCGGTCCGAACGATTGACAAAGGAAGACCATGCAACCTATAAATCTCACGGAAAAAAAGTGTAGACACATTCACAGCATCGGTAGTCTTCTTGCAAGGTAAGAAATGAGCCATTTTGGAAAAACGGTCAACTACCACAAAAATAGAGTCATGACCTCTTTGCGTACGAGGAAGACCCAAAACAAAGTCCATGCTAATATGTGTCCAAGGCTGCGTCGGGATCGGCAAGGGTAAATACAAACCCGCATTAGAGGCTTTACCTTTGGCCTGCTGGCACACATGACATCGTTCCACAAAGCGCTCGACATCACGTCGTAAGGATGGCCAAAAATAAGAAGCGGTGACCAGTTGCAAAGTTCGATCACGCCCCACATGACCTTCCATATGCAATTCACGAATGATCTGTAGCCGTAAGCTACAAGCAGGAACACAAACTCGCAATCCTTTAAACAAAAAGCCCTCATGAATCGAATACTCCAAGTTTAATCCTTGCTCTACGTCGCGGTAAATGGAACCAAAGAAAGAATCAGTGACATACATATCAGCAAAGGCGGCAAACCCCGGAACCGTAGGATGAAGAGCGGCAAGAACATTGTGACGGCGACTAAGAGCATCAGCCACACGGTTAGTCACGCCGGACTGGTGACGAATAGAAAATGTAAATTGTTGAAGAAATGCTATCCACGACGCATGTCGCGCTGAGACCTTTGCCTGGCTATCCAAATGACGTAATGCATCATGATCCGTGAAAAGAATAAAATCACGGTGAACCAGATAATGTCGCCAATGTTTAATAGCTTGGACAATGGCATAAAACTCACTGTCGTAAGTACTATACGAAGACGAGCACCCGCAAGCTTTTCACTAAAGAAAGCAATCGGTTTTCCTTGTTGACTAAGAACAGCTCCAATCCCCAATTTAGATGCATCGCAGTGCAACTCAAAAGTAAGCAAAAAGTCTGGCAAAACCAAGATAGGGGCGGATGTAAGCTTGTGTTTTATAGCGAGAAAGGCAGCATCAGCCTCACTTGTCCAAACAAACTTTCCGTCCTTCATGCAACCCGTAATTGGAGCCATAATGGTACTAAAATGTGGCACAAAACGACGGTAAAAGGACGCAAGACCATGGAAGCTACGAACCTCTGTCAAAGTACGTGGAACAGGCCATGAACGAACAGCTTCGACCTTAGCTTGATCTACAGACAGTCCTTGGTCTGAAATGACGTAACCCAGGAACAGAACCTTATTAGTACCAAACTCGCACTTCTGCTTGGCCGCAAAGAGTTTCTCCGACGAAGAACAAGCAAAACGTCTCGGAGATGTTTGCGATGCTCAGCTAAAGACTGACTAAAAATAAGGATGTCATCGAAATAAACCACCACAAATTTACCAATAAACGGACGCAAGGCTTGATTCATGACTCGCATAAATGTGCTGGGAGCATTGGACAATCCAAAAGGCATAACCAGCCACTCAAATAACCCCTCTCGCGTCTTAAAAGCTGTTTTCCATTCATCACCCGGCTTGATACGGATTTGGTGATAGCCACTCTTCAAATCGATCTTAGAAAAAATAGACGCGTTACCAATCTGATCCAGTAGATCATCGAGCCGTGGAATCGGAAAACGGTAGCGGACTGTAATTTTATTAATAGCACGGCTATCCACACACATGCGCCAAGTCCCATATTTTTTTGGGATAAGAAGAGCTGGAACTGCACATGGACTCAAACTCTCACGTATATGACCCTTTTGCAGAAGATCTTCCACTTGTCGCCGCAGCTCTTCGTGTTCCGAAGGACTCATGCGGTAATGCGGACGATGTGGCAATGTTGAACCAGGAACGAGGTCGATTTGATGCTGAATGTCACGGAGCGGCGGCAACCCCAGCGGCAGTTCCAAAGGAAACACATCCTCAAAGTCTCGGAGCACAGCAACAATTTCTGGAGAAACGGTGTGAGGAGTGGTAGCAACCGACGGAGTAATAAGTGCAAAAGCAACCCCTTCCAAACGAAGCTCCCTGTCAAATGACGCAAAGGAACAAAGCACCGGAGTGTGAGTGACCACGGAAGGAGGTTTGGATCGAAGAGCAGGTGGGAGCGACGACGTACGGGGAACCTCTGTTTGAGGTGATGGTGCACAAACAAGATCAGGGGAAGGCAGTAACACGATCTGATGACCCTCCCACTCAAACTTATAAGTATTTTTAGCACCATCGTGTATAACTTTGCGATCAAATTCCCACGGTCTACCCAAAATCAAGTGGCTCACGTCCATTGGTGCAACGTCAAAATAAGACTTATCCTTGTAAAAAGGCCAATGGAGAAAGGAACCAGCGACCGTTGAGAGACACGGAGATCAACACCCTCATGTAACCAGGTAAGCGCATAAGGGGTCGGGTGTGCTTCGATAGGTAGGTCGAGTTTATGAACTGCCGACTCAGAGATAACATTACGGCTGCTGCCGGAGTCAATGATGAATGTGCAAACTCGTCCTCGAATTGTACAAGTTGACTTAAATATATTGGTGCGCAACCAATTCTCTGTGTGCTTAAGGGGAACAACACAAACACGTCGTGAAACCAATGCAATCCCTTGGTCACCCAGTGTATGATGCACGTTCTCAGTCTCCCCAATATCATCTTCGTCAGCGGAGTCATACACGATACTTGGAGGACCGACAGTATCATCAAGTAAGAGAGATCGACGTTGTTGTTTCGGACAAGCTGTCTGCCGATGACCCATCTCTCCACAAGAAAAACAGCGCAGTGCATTACGAGTAGAACGCTTCACTCCGTTCTCATCTTCACGAAAGCCAAACTTGGGGTCTGTTTTTGGTTGATCAGCAGAGTCAAGAGGAGTAGAAGCGGTTGAGTTACTAGTCGTGGGCTCCGTAGAACGTGATCGTGAAGAGGTCCAAGACGACACTCGCTGCTGTTGCTCGAGGAGGCTGCTCTTCTGTGGCTTCAGCGATCGTTGTTGGGTCAAACTGTGCCAAGGAGTTCTGTAATTGTGACCGTAGACCACCAATAAAACGAGAGACTAACTGGGTTTGACTGTCAGCAATGTCATTCCGAGTTAAGAGCAAGTAGAATTCTTCAGCGTACTCATCAACAGACCGTGTTCCTTGTTTCAAATTCTGTAACTTGTTATACATTGTGCGATCATAGTTGTGAGGCAGAAAAGTACCCTTAAGCTTTTTTTTTGAGCTTCTCCCAAGTTTGTATCGGGTCTTGACCATTGCGGGAGCGGGTTGTTTTCAATTGTTGCCACCAAGATGCAGCATGTCCTCTGAATTTTGTCGCAACCAGTGGCACTCGACGTTGGTCAGGAACGCTCTTGAAGTCGAGGATTTCTTCCACGGTGACGATCCAGTCCAGTAAGGAATCACCCCGAATACCTCCATGAAACTCTGGGATATCCACACGAAAACCATTCTCCCAGCGTGTGTCAAACTGGCGTTGTTCATGTTGACGAAACATGGCCAATTCTTGTTGTTGATGACCACGAAGCGCAAGTTGGTTGTCCGGTTCTTCACGCGGTTGTTGTAGGTGTTGATCAGCGACGGCGGCACTCGGTTGTTGTAGGTGTTGATCAACGATGGCAGCAGGCGGCGGATTGACAGGACGCAAGTGTTGTGAAAGAGCTTGCGTTAAGACATTAATGGCTGCTAGCGTCTCCCTTTGAGAAGCAGCAACGTATCGCGAAACTCCACCCAATTGATGGTGTTTTCAGCAGCTTTGCCGTCACCGTTTTCTGGTTAGGAGGCATGATAAGTCACTGCCAGGAACGACAAGAAATCTGATACCAACTAGTGTAGAGGCGGAAGCTTACAAGATAGAGAGATGTGCTCTGTTTTGGGTTTGTAAAACAGAGTATCGTGAGACAGGGAAACGAGAACGTGACGATGAGGGAACGAGGATGGAGACGGAGAACGCGGTGAAGACGAAGGTGTAACGAGACGTAACCGATGCGGGAGTCTCCTCCCAGGGCTTAGACAAGCTCTTTTTTGGGCAATTAAATTGCCTCTTTTTGGGTTTTCTTATTCACTTCAAATCAATGATGTTGATACAATGATTTGAGACTCTATTTAAAGACAAGAACCAAAAGATTCGTCCTAATCCTAAAGCAATCGAGATATGTTGTTGAACTTATCTCGAAACAAATTAAAATAAAGCCAAAACCAAATTAAAAAAAACACAGCTTGAGGAACACGTAAAAACAAAACCGACTCTTGTGTTCCTCGGCCCGTTAACACCAAATGATGCGCTGCATCATTGTTTGAATCCAGCTCTTCGTGCAAGACTTGAATACCTGAATCTAGTTCTTGTATGAATCATATTTGATATTGTGAAGTTCTTGTTTTGTTATTGTTTTCTTTTTCTCTCTTAACATTTTTGCATATGTAGGCTGAATGTGAATTATGTGGGGTGTCACCGTGTGTTGAAACTGACTGTGGACATCACCTTGTCAACCATGCATTAATACCCGAATTTGGCTGTGCTTGTTTTGTTATTTTTTTCACTCTAACACACTTCAAATCATTCACCAACTTGTTAAACTTAAGTTAATCTCATTGTCGAGAATGATCATTTCATGCATTCAAAAAGGACAAAAAAAAAAAAAAATACTAATACATAGTCTGTACATCTCTTCGAGAATCAAGATCTAAAGTTGGTCATATCAATTCGGAGCATTTCAATTTTCACCTCTCCAAATGATAGAATTGATTACAATCTTAAAAAATGTTAGAAAATATATTATTTCCTTTATGTACTTTCAAATTCTTTTTCACTCTTTTATTTAATATCCTTGACTCCTACAATAATGTTATTTTTATTTATATATTTTGACCACAGAAAATATTATATAAAATACAATGGTATACGTAAAATACATACCACAAGATATAACCAGTTCAGATTTCAAAATTTATTTTCGATGATGCCACAAGAAAAATATTAATGATGCCATTGTATTTAATCAAGAGCTGCATGCATCACTATCACTATATTATATTAATATTAATTCGGAAGTACACAACATTAAGTGTAGTCTATATCATTACAAAATATAATACCATTACAAATTAATATTTTTTTTTTCATTAAAGGTATTAATGTTTAATAATACCAATTGTAGTAATTATTCAAATAATCAAATAAGGATAACAATTATTTTAACTCATTCTTTTTTAGTGAGAGAAAATAATGTATTTTGAATCAATAATCATTGTTTTTTTAAAATGTGTAAAAAAATTTAAACATCAATCTTCTAGGAGCAGAGAGAGTACATAAAATGAAAAAATGTTTTAGAAAATGACATTTTTCGTCTTGAAAAAGACAACAATATATCAATGAATTTCTTAAATATTATTTGCACTGTCAAAAAAAAAAATCCAAGAATATTTATTATATATATGTAGATGATAAAATGGATACTTTGTTTAGAAAGCCTCTTAGTCCTTCTTGCATAACCTCACGAAAAAAATATATATATATTGTTTTTGGCTTCCGGATTCTCAAAAGAAAGTAACGAGTTAACGAGATTATTGGTTATATTAGCAGGTGAGACTTAATTGTGTTTCTACGTTGGCCACTTAGTGTATCTGCCTGTAAACTTGACTGACTTAATCTTTCAACACATGATTTTGACGAATATGAGACGGAGAAAAGCTTACATTATGTATGAATCAATAATACCAGAGTTATCAGAGTTTTGTTGAAAATACGGATTACTCGAAAGATTATTGTAACAACATATTACATATACATTTATCGCACAACACAGAGATACCATATTACATATACATATATCCTTAGATCATTTCATTGTTCTGCTGGCCTCGGACCCAACACAGAGTACCATTTCTGCAGTGCAACAAGAATCTTATGCTATGGTACAAAGACATTATACATTTTATAAATAATCAAAAAACCACGAAAAAATATAAACACACTGACAGTCGAGCTTTCACAATTTACACTTTATTTCACGTAATATTGTGTACGATGTCATGGAGCAATGTAGCAGAAACCACGAAATTCAAAGTAAAATCCGCATAGAAATAAGCTAAAAATGAAAAAAAGTATTGTGACTCAAAAAGATTTACCATACCAAAAAGCAAGCCGATTCTATTGAAGCAATCATTAATTAATCACACAAATGAGAGAAGAAAACAATACTAATAATCATTTAGCTCAACAGATAAACAGATGTGTTACCATACTAAAGTTGAGGCAATAGATCTTAACATATTAGAGACATTTGTAGAAATATACGAGGAAGCTGAACTCTAATAGATAGGTGTAGCTCACAATCAAGAAAAACATGTAAATTAAATCCAATTGGTGTTTGAAACTTGAAAGACCAGAGTAAACTTCTAATACAGAACGGTAGGAAGATAAATCCAACTTTGGATTCGTTCAAAACAGTTATATTTACCAAAAGCCTCCAAAATCACAATCAACAAAAGAAGACCAGAGCCTACAACACCTTCCTGTGAATAATAATTTTTCTGAGTACATTAATACATATGACACAAAGTGGCAGTTTTCTTACAAGATGAAAACATAATAATACAGTTTACATCAACATACATTATGACACACAAACGGATGGTTTCTCATCACGCTGTACCTATAGATGTATATTGCAAACCCTCAAAATTTTCAGCAATGACCAGTTTGGACTGCAATGCACCTGTTGTTTGTTTCTTAACAGACTATAGGGGTTCATTGGCTTTTCCAGATCGATCAAGTGAAGCTCCTCTCCAAAAATTTTGACTTGCTCGATCTTAGCAACAATCCAAACGCTGATGAGCTTGCCACTCTCATAACTGAACAACTTCCTCAAAAGCAGCCTTTCCTTGCGAAAACATGGACAAGATATCCTTGGTAGCTAGCTGTTCTCTGGCAGTGAGAACATGGGAGTACGGTAAGTAAAAATCGCCAAAAGCCTTCTGATTTTACAAAGGAGAAGGGAGCTCATTAAGCATCATTATCTCGTTGACTGATCTTCTGAACAACTCTGGATCATTATATCATAGTAGTATTTTGCAATTTTCAGTACTAAAAGGGTCGTTCTCATTTGCTTCACGTGTATTATTCATTCACCTTTTGTTTAAATAAAAACAAATGTAATGTCGGCCAAACAAGTTAATTTGGTTTTGCAAGCCCAACCTACCAAGAGCCTATACAAAATAAACAAACATGGTTGCAAGACCTAAATGTAAAACTAATTATAGCCCAAATGACTCAAAACCACTTTAAAGTATATTTCATTATTCCACTTTTAAAAACTATACGATCTAAAAGTTAGACCATCTCCAATGGTTGGATCCAAATTATGGGACCCGACCATATTTATAATTGGAAAAAAATACAAATGGTTTTAGGGATCTCAAATTTGCTAACTTATTAGTTTTGGCTAGTCCAATGGTAATGAGTGTCTAAAAATTTAAATTTTTAAAAACTTGGGGTATAAGTAATACTTGACACACACTCTAAAAACACTATAAACAATAAGAAATTGACAATGAACAAAGCAGATACCTCCAAACCCAGGAACAACACCAAGTTGCAGCTTGGGCAAACCTAACTGTGCACCGGGAGTTGATATCCTTGCATGGGAAGCCTACAAAAAGAATCATACAACTGAATCACCACCCATTCTCAAAAACGAAAAAAGATGACTATACGATCACTACAAAAAGAATCATACAACTGGACGACCAAACAAATAAAATACAGAAGATACGAGTAAAAATGTGCCTTGAAGTTTCTTGTTATGCCTCTGTTCGGTTTATGTCCATTGTGTTACTTCTTGATCAGCTTCAAGAGAGCAGCTACAGATCCACAATGTGTTGACTCGTTATTGCATTTCTCACAACAAGCCTGTAACATCTCCATCACTCTCTGGCACCTGCAACCCCCACATATAAAATCTTACTTAGTATCTCCAGTAAAACTATGATATGGAAAGCAATGTTGTTGTTGTTCAACGTCGCTTAACTGTGTTAATCATGACTGATTAAGTGATTATTCATGGAACTGTCTAAATTAAGGCTTAGAGACATGAATGATTATACTACACTAATCATTACATGCAGAAAACATAACAAAACCTGGAAAACTAAGAGTCATGTAGACAAAAAAAATCGTAATCAAAAGAAGAAAACCAGCTTTTGTTTTTTCTTATAGCTCATAAGTTTCTGATTCATATACTAAGCTAGTTTCCATGCAAACAAAGTGACAGTGCACATCCATACTTAGTTCCTCAGTAGATCAATACACTCCAAAGACAGAGATAAAATACTCATATCCATCTCAATTTCTCAAATGCATTTGTAATTGTAGATATCTTCAACCAGCCTGATGATGATGATCATACGACAACAATAAGAAACCACAAGATTCAAGGTAAATATATCCTACTCAGCCATCTCTCTTTCTCAAAATACAGATAAATAAATAACCCGCAGTTCATATTGGTCTAGAACTCTCTATAATAAAAATTTGTTGTAATCGGGAACCACAGGAACAAGCTCAAATTATCTAATCAATAGTCATACACTTTTAACCTTGGAAAATTTGGTCAATTGTTAACAAAATTGGGATAAAGCAAATAGATTTGAAGATCAAAACCCAGATTGATTCAATTCCTCATTGCCTTCCATTGTTAAGTAAACCCAATGGTTGGATGACACATAATCACATTCATGCGTAATAACACATACAGACACTGGTTATTGATTCAAATAACCCTAATTTAACAACACACAAATAACCCTAATTTGCTGAACGAAAATCGCGGATTTGCTCACCAGAGTCGACGATTTGCTGAACGTCTCATCGCCGATCGTGACCATCATCTCCGCGGATAGAAGACTCCGACGAGCCAATTTATCCTCCATTGGGTTCCGATTTCGTGAAGGTTCGTCGGACACAGAGCGAGAGAGAGAGGAAGAGAGTGAGAGAGACGGTCCAAATGATTTTTTATTCTAATAGCTTTTTGCCCTAACCAACAATACAGTGACCACGTATGGTATTCTAAACAAAACAAAAAAGAAATTCCAAAAGTTTAAATTAGACCCAATGTTATTTAAGTGAAACCAATTGTATTTTTGATATAAATTTTAGACCCAAATTAGATGGATCCCTCAGTTGGACATGCGTCTTATAAATCTTGTTAAAAAAAAACAAATATATATCATATCCTTGTACTAATACTATTTTGAGGGGATTTTTGGTTCTATGATTTTAAGACCTTGTTTATTGGGGGTTCAAGAGGGTTCAAGGGAGAGTTTTAAGAGAAAAGAAGAAAAAAAATAAATCAGAAAATGAAAAAAAATCAAGAGCTCCTCTTATCTATAGTAACCTCAACTTTCATATAAGAGTCTGTGACGTGTCAATTAATTGTTGGATAAACCGTTTAATTGAGAAAAAATGTTGGTCGATTGATTTTTTTTTCTTCTTCCTCTCTCTCTCGAGAGTCTTTCTTCTTCTTCTTCAATCAGTATATACCTTATTCTAAATCTACCAAATTGAATCGATTATCAATTAGTTTGAGTTGTGGATCTCGGCTTCAACTCTCATCCTTGGATCTCGGATCGAAGGTCTCAAAATCGACAAAATCAAGCGTACGGGTCTTGTGAGTCTTGATTTCGTTTCTTAGTATAGGTTTACAATCTGTTTCCTCGTTTTTTAATCGATCGAATGCATTCCATTTATGAGTTTCTCTATTCACCAAATTGTTAGCTAATACACAATAATGTCGACTTTAATTGTCATCTTTTGTATATATAGTCCAATTCTCTAAAATTTTTGGCACAACTCAATATTACTATCAAGATTACAATAATCTTTTTCCATTTATGATTTGTATTTCTATTTTTAATATGCTTTTATGTTTTGTAGGTTTAAAAATTAATTAAATGCAGTATTTTCAAATCAATATTAAAATAATCATTCTCTCCATTTATGAATTGCACTTCTATTGTAATATGTATTATTGTTTTTATTATGTTTTGTATGTTTGAAAATTAATTAAAATGCAATATTTTTCTTAATTTATAAAATCTTAAATGTTTACACATTTTACCACTTCTATTCTATTTAAAATTTTTAAAAAACAGTTTTTTCAAAAATAAGAGACCAAAAATAGAACTACCAATAAAAGAGAAAATTTATCTAGACATCATGGTTCTTATATTCCAAACAGTACACAATTAATTCATAAAAAATTTAAGAACTCCCCTTATATGAACCCCCAATAAACTTGCTCTAATGGATTTGGAAATCAAACAAAATCATATGTTATCAATCATTGATTTTAAAATACTTATCAAAATTATGTTTATTGGTTCTATGATTTACAAATATTTGTTAAAATACTCTGTTATTCATTTAATGATTTGTTTTGGATTTCAAAATCCACATATGTTTTAAATGGATTTGAATGGATTTGAAAGTGTAAAATAGAAGGATTCAAATCCAAGCATAAACATGTTATTTTTAAAATCCATGTATTTTGATTTTTAGGGGGTGTTATTGGAGATGTGTTTTCTAAATGCATATGAAATTGTAAATTCTAAAAATCAAGATACATGATTTTAAAATAACATTTTTATGCTTGGATTTGAATCCTTCTATTTTACACTTTCAAATCCATTCAAATCCATTTAAAGTTAAATGTGGATTTTGAAATCCAAAAACAAATCATTAAATGAATAAAATGATATTTTAACAAGTATTTGTAAATCATAGAACCAATAAACATGATTTTGATAAGTATTTAAAACAATGATTGAATAACACATGATTTTGTTTGGATTTCCAATCCATTAAAATCATAGAACCAATAACCCCTCTTAGAATTTACAATTCCATATGCATTTAGAAATACATCTCCAATAACACCCATAGAATGAGTGTGTCCAGCCAAAAAAATGATTGTGGATTAGCTATAGAAGTATTTTTATTTGGTCGTTAATTATTTTTTTCACTATAATGTATTTCCTTTCGTGCTCCTTGAATGGCAAAACGATAATTTGCACGCCGTGTTCGCACAATTTCGCATCTAGCCACTTTATTAACAATGTACCTTCGCATTGCTTGATTCTTGTTTTACTTGTTGTCAAAAAAACAAAAAATTGTATTTCCTTTATTTTTTAATTGGAACTCTGATTCTTAGGATTAGTTAAAAAAAAAAAAAAAAAAAAAAAAAAACAAAATAATCTGACGGACAGTAACATCTCCTAATCCAATGTGAAATAGAAAAGGCATAATTTCATATCGTAAAATTATATTGAAGTTTCACTGAAATAAAAAAGGGTTAAAATAGATCCAACGGACCAGATCTATTATCACTTTGTGAAGCGACGGTAGATTGGTGCGTGCTTTCACTCTCCGGATGTTGACCAAAACTTATATAAGTTACAGAACCCTACAAAATAAAAGCTAACAAAGTTTCCTTTTTATAACTCTCTCTCTCGCTGCAGTTCCTCAAGTGATTCGGTCTTAACTAGGGTTACAAATTTCACACAAGAAACCTAGAGATACGAAACCTAAATCTTCTTAATTCTTACGATGACACCAAAAACAGAGTTCGTGAAGTTCTTGGGAAAAGGTTCATACGGATCAGTCAACCTCGTCAAGTACATCAAAAGCGACGACGACAGGTCTTTGCCGCTTTACGCAGCCGTAAAAACCTCAGAATGCGAAGAATACGACTCTCTCCAAAGAGAGGTTCAGGTTCTATCCAAACTCAAGGGATGTCGAAACATCGTCCAATGCTATGGGAATCATACTTTAGAAGAGGATTTTGATGTCGGCGGATTCCGAGTTTACAAGATGGTTATGGAGTACGCATCTGCAGGGAGTTTAACAACGTTCGCGTACAATTACAAAGATTATAAATTGCCCGATACTCTGATCAGAGACTTCACCCGAATGATTCTCCAAGGATTGGTCTCTGTTCATAGCCACGGTTATGTCCATTGCGATCTAAAACCAGATAACCTACTTATCTTTCCATGTAGAGATCAGTCTTACGAACTGAAGATTTCAGATTTCGGATCTTCGAGAAAAGTCGGAGAAAATTCGGATTGCTGGGAAGTTGATAACCCGTTTATGGGAACGCCTATTTACATGTCCCCAGAATCAGTGAGAGATAACGTGGCTCAGAAAGCCCTAGATTTGTGGTCGTTAGGGTGCATAGTATTGGAGATGTATACCGGTGTTTTTCCATGGTCAGAGATTTATTATGAAGATCTTGCGTCGGTTCTATTGAATGGGGAAGCGCCGAAGATTCCAGAGAGTGTACCCTGTGATGCAAGGAAGTTTCTAGAAACATGTTCCAAAAAAACCCTAAGGAGAGAGGAAGCGCTTCGGATTTATTGTTGCATCAGTTCTTGCGTGGCGTTCAGA
Source organism: Camelina laxa (assembly GCA_024034495.1). Classification (NCBI taxonomy): domain Eukaryota; kingdom Viridiplantae; phylum Streptophyta; class Magnoliopsida; order Brassicales; family Brassicaceae; genus Camelina; species Camelina laxa. The sequence goes on along the minus strand of JALLKC010000161.1, from coordinate 19,177 downwards.
AGATGGAAGATACGATCTCTGGCGGCTCCTCGTTGCCGATTTCAAAGAAGGCCATCAAGTTAAAGATTATTCCACCAAAGCCCCCACAGTTTAAACGCCTGAGGGTGAAGATTATGCCTCCCAAGCCTCCAGCTTTTAGTTTCATTCATGTTCAATAGTGAGGTCCAGCTTTTAGCTTTTAGAACATGAAGCCTCCAGCTTTTAGTTTCATTCTTTAAAAGGGTCTGTTCCTTAGTTTAGAACTGAAGCTCAAGTTATAGAGTCGATACAAAAAGTAGATCTCAGTTCTCGATGTTTGTTGTGACATTTACAATTAGATACACTTTTTTTGCTTGAATGATATTGTTTAAAGGTACTTTACATACCAACATTTTAAATTCCTGTGTCTTTTCTGTGTGTTATATTTCCAATAAAAAGTGTTTCCGTCTAAGAACGACCTCGGATCATGATTCTTACCATATGCAGTCACAGACAGAATACCTCGTTTTGTTATTTACCAGAAAACTCTTTGAAACAGAGCTTTATTTCACATACATAGAAACAAAAGACCCCTGTTAAAAAAAGCAAAAAAAAAAAAGCCCATAATATTTCTCCATCAACGTTGTCCATGTTGCTGTCTCATCTCATCACATACTCAGGATCAGTAGCTCCGGGTTCATGTGTCCTCACAGGCTCATCTCCAATCACTATGTTCTTAGTCGTTTGCGCAATCTCAGCTATAGTCTCGCCGATTTCCCCAAGCACTCCACCCGCCCCAACTCCTTTTTGGACATATCTCTCACTGCCTCTTCCTCCCTCGTATTCCTCTTCGACATCTCTCCTCGATTCTCCGACCATTCCTTTTGTTCCATATCCGAAGACATCTTTCTCACTCCCTCTTTCTCCTCCGTACTCCTCCACAACATCTTTCCTCGCTTCTCCCAACATTCCTTTTGATCCATAACCGTAGACATCTTTCTCACTCCCTCTTTCTTCACCGTACTCTTATCCAAAGCCTCTCCTTGCTTCTGTGACAAACCCTGGTCGCTTCTCAAACAAATCCAAAAACAAAGTTTCTTGTGAACTACGTAATGAAGCAACTGCATTAATATTGGGTTACAAACCTGAAGCAACTGCAAGAACACAAAGTTATGAAGATGAAACTGAACCATTGAGACGCACATAGGTTCCATCGCTGTTTAAATAAGCTCACCATTAGAAAACACTTCCAAAACAAACTGTAATCTTCACCAAATATAAAGCTTGAAGCAACTGCATTAACATTGGGTTATCTCTTCTTCCTCGCTTCATTAATTTATAAACTCATCAAGATCTGAGACAAAAACTGAATAATTTAACTTACTACATCAAGAACATAAACTGAAACTCTCAAAATGATAGAAACTGAGAATCATTGAGACGCACATAGTTCCATCACTGTTTCATAAGCTCACCAGATATGAGACAAGAAAACAGAAGACACTAACTGCACAGGCTCCATTTCTCTAGCGTCATAAGTTTCATTCACTATATATAATAAAGGAATAAACTATCACCAAATTACAAAACTCTTGCATCTAATCAAAAGGAACAGTGTATGTGTGTTTCACCATAGTTTACAGTCATTACGTTATGCTCCATCATCAAGAGTGAATCTAACTCAACAACAAGTGAGACCTGAATATACCAAAAAATGAGTAAACTTGTATTGGTTTTGATTTTGAAGCAGAAAGATTCAGTGAGATCCGATTGATGAAGAGACCAGAGTTCTCGTCACTGGAACAAGAAGACCTTGAAACTCACGATTCTGCAATACTCACAAACAAATCGGATATAGCAATCCCCAAAATCGAATCATCTGAAACTTTCGATTTGAGAGTCTAATCGGTTCAAGGGAAGATGGATTAATTACCTTAGCGGTGGAGGAAGATGATTCGTAGGCCTGAGAAGGCTGAGAAGACATGAATCTGCGGCCGGAGAAGGCGGAGTTAGAGGCTCACATTGGCTGCTGGAACATTTTTCGAAGCTAGGCTCAAAATGACTCTCCGATTACAAAGAACAAACTCTCCGCCGGTGAAATCCGCCGTCGGTGGAGATGACCGGTGAATCATGCCAGAGAAATATCTTCCGATTTCGGAAGCTCTTCGTCGCGAGAGAGAGAGAGAGGAGGAAGTGGAAAAAAAGCAAGACGACAATTTTTCCCCCTTTTTATAATATAAAAGGTTTCATCCAACAACTATTGAGCACGTCTCCCTTAACCCTCCTAATTAAGAGTTACCACTCTCTTAGCAATATTCACCATTTATGATTCAATTTTAAATCAAATTAATTTAAGAAACTTACACTTAAAAGGTTCATTAGTGAATATTAAAGGTCATTCGGAAGTGACACAAAAAATTGTGGATTAAGAGCATCTTCGTCAATAGATGTATATAAATTGTTAAAACATATACATATTTTAAATTAAAGTTAAATAAAAACTTCTTAAAAAAACTTTAAATTTATTGTGTTCTATTGATGTTATAAATTTGAGTAAAAAAAAAAAAAAAAACTTTGTTTTCAAACAGATTGCCTTCAATATTCTCGGAGGCAATAAGCTTGTTTTTTGATGTTCCATTAACATGACATGGAAGACAGAGCCATAACACTCAATATCTACCAAAAACTTTTTTTTTTAAGGGAAGACAGAGCATAAAATATCAATACCTACCAAAAAACTCTTCTTTGTTGTAAACTTTCGTACTATAGTTTATCTCCTCATCTTCCATAAAAAATGCAGATGATAGATCATTATTGGACATATTTTTTTGTCCTTGTGGAACCGAAGCATATTTGAAATGCCAAAACAACAGCTAATGATGATAACAATACTGGACAAAAAAAGTATGAAGAAAAATGCAAACACAGAATAAAGGTGAACAGGATGATGAAATTTTTCTTCAGCCTCATTCCTCCTAAAGAGAAAATAAAACAATGAGATGCTAAGAGAAAGCTCTAATAACTGAGTATAACGTTGTATTATGTGATGCTTTACACAATCTCACCTTGTAGCGGGATTCTCTCCTTCCTGTTAATATCTATATTCAAACAATTTTTAGCTAACTTTTATCATATCTTATATCCATCATAATTAAAATATTTTAAATATTTCATACTATATAAGATTTACAATTAATATAGATATTAGAATAGATCCCAGATTTAAAATTTTTATTCTTCTATCATCTTTATTAAATTTAATTTAATTGTTGTGAATCTATTATAATACATAAAATTATAAAAATATATCTTTTTCTGCATTATTGTGGTTTAAATGTTTGGAAAACAGAGATATATTACTCAATAATATAAAAATGTGTGATTAACATACATATATAATAATTTACCGTATATGTAAATTATAAATTATTAAGAAGTTAAAATATATAACTATATATCTAAACTTAATAAATTTAAAAGTATGAATATTTAAAAATTTATTTTTTCTAAATATTAATTGCATGACATTATATATATAACTATATATGATGAAAATTTTAATCAATAATAACAAAAATTAAATATCATAATCTGATACATTCATACGAGTTAAATTTTTATTTTAATACTTTTAACATCACCAATATCTGTCAAACTTATTAAGATTGTGTAAAACAAATACAATGTACTGGTATATCAAACAGTTTAGATTACACAGTATATACATAACATGTTGAATTGATAATATTAAAAAAAAAAGATTATTAATATGGTTAAAAATCTTATTCTACATTTAGCAAACACCGATATAAAAGAATCACAACTTATAATTATTAAACAAAATTAACAGGCGTTTAATACTTAAAATCATTAAAAATAAGAGCAAATTAGTATTAAAATAGCTCCTAAAAAAATTGTATACTACGCCTCTGGTGAGGACAGGGGGGCGTTTCCTCGATGTCAGATTGATGGTTCATGGAAAGTTCAGATCTTCTGCAGGTCTGGGTAGTGGTATTGTATTGATGAAGATTCGACGCTTCTTCTGGGAGCACGACAGAGGGCTGTCCTACATCCTTACATGCAGAGCTACAAGCTGATCTGGCTATGAATTCATTATTGCGGCGGGAGTTGTCTGTCAAAGCTTCGAGACAGATTGTGCAGAATTGGTGGCGATGGTGCAGACGCCTGATGATTGGCCAGCTTTTCGAACCTGTTGGAGGAGTTTTTCTGCTCAGATCACACTTTCCTTCCTTCTCCCTGACCAAGATCACTCGAAGCTCACGTAGGCAGATTGTCTAGCCCTTCTTCAAGATCTTTATTTCTGAAAAATCTTTTGTAAACTCTTTATCCTCTGTTGGGAACCAATCTTGAGTTATCTTGTAATTTAATAATGTTTGGTTGAAAATAAAATAAAATTAAAAATTTTTTATAACTGCAGTTCGTTTTTTAACAGTTTATATGAGATTATGCTCCAGTGCAGGTATATGTAGTTAAGGCTTGTATATGTTGTTATCGATCACTCTTTTGTTGGAGACTTGTCCTTCCAATTGCCATGGAAGCTCGAGTATTGAGAAGTTCACGGATTCTCACTTCTCAATATGACGCCTTAGGGACAAGGTCACTTTGAAAGCAAGAGCTATAGCTCTGGGTTAGAAACAGAGAAGGAGATGTGGCTCGAATATATTTCTATAACCCGTCAGATAATCATCTGTCTTTATATAGAAGAGACATAAGAGAACACAATGACCTAAGATTACAAAGATGGGAGAATGCCCGACAAGTGTCTTATCAACAACATAGGATAGGTGAGGTAAGAGCAGCAAACTGGTTTCTTGTTTGGACACACGGTGAGCTGTATTTGGCAATACCTCCGTCACTGCCAGAACACATGGTGAAATGAACTTTCCTTGTACCGTTGGAGACGTGCGTGAGAAGCAAACTACGGTGGGCTTGATTGTCTTCGAGCCCAACCTTGTTTGCTGGACTGAGTTTCAGTGAGTCCAGTAGATCACTCCTTACACCCCCGCAAACTTTGTGTGGGTGGAGAGACCACGCCAAGTTTGTGTCGAAGATCAGTGTAGACCTGGAGTAATGCAGGATTTGGTGAAAATGTCAGCAAGTTGATACTTTGCTGGAATGTGATAAAAACATCAGTTCCCTCTGCAACTTGCTCTCTGAAATAGTATAGTGTACTCTAAAGTTTTGGTCTTCTTGTGAAGTGTCGGGTTTGCAGAGAGATAGACAGCAGAGAGATTATCACAGTTACAACTCTGGGGCATGAGAGAGTGGCATACCAATGTTATTCGAGAAGATCTCTAACCAGTTTACCTCAGCAGCAGTGTCTGACAAGCAGCGATACTCTGCTTCAGTGGAGCTACGGGGAGACTGACGTCTGACGTTTTTGCAGACCACGAGATGAGGTGGTCCTAGAAAGGTACAGTAGCCTCCTGTAGGCGGACTAGTAGTTGGCACCCTGCATAGTCACTATCACTATACGCCGTAAGGTGAAATCCGCATTCTTTAGAAAGAGATACCATAGTCAATAGTGCCTTTGATATTCGGATTATTCGATTGAGCAAGTTGAAGTCAGCAACATAGGTGCGTGCATACGTTGAGCAGACCAGTTGACTGCAAATTGTATGTCTGGTCTTGTCAGAGTGAGATATTGGAGTTTACCAGCAAACTCCGAAAAGTGTTGGTTGATCAAAGAGATTCTTCCTGTCCCTTCACCTTTTGAGCTCAGAGGTAGCGGTGTGGAGGTAGGAGCACAATCTGCCATCCAGCCGCCAAAAGCAGTTCCTCTGCATATTTATGTTGATTGAGAAAGAGACCTGCGGTGTGATAGTGAGCCTGCAGACCAAGAAAATAGCTCAATCGTCCAAGATCTTTCATACGAAACTCAGCATCATTGACTGTAGTAACTCTGAATCATTTTTGGACTGTTCCCAGTAAGAGCCCATATCATCAACATAAAGGAAAGGTATGATATTATTATCTTGAGATATATGAAGAGTGATGGATCTTTGAAACTGCATTCAAAGCCAAATTCCAACAGAAAGGAGCTGAACTTTATCAAACATGCTCGTGGAGCTTGTTTCAACCCATAGACAGCTTTATTGAACTTCAAACATGCGAAGGATAGCTACTGTCTTTAAATCCTGGAGGTTGTTGCATATACACTGTTTCAGTCAAATCACCATGGAGAAAGCACTCTTGACATCTAGCTGCTTGATTTCCCAGTTATAAGCTATTGCAGCATGAAGAACCAGACGTACCGTTGCAGTTCGAAACTACAGGGCTGTAAGTTTCAAAGAAGTCAACACCTTCCTCTTGATCATACCCTTTGGCAACTAGACGCGCTTTTAGTCTGTCCAAACTGCCATCAGCCTTGAGTGGGTGTGAAAACCCCATCGCCAGCCTAGAACATTCATATCTGGCTTATAGGAACCAAGGAGAATGTATTAGTATCGACAAAAGACCGACTTCATCGCCCATAGCAGCTGTCAACCAGAATGCTTAAGAGCAGAGGCCACTGTTTTTGGTGCTTTTTCAGTGGTGTGTGTCGCATGGGTGCATACTTGATTTGGCTTGCGAACTCCAATTTTTCCTCTCGTGACCATGGTTGAAATTCACAGCTTGTGCTACAAGGGAGAAAAATCATTTTCTGCAATAGTGGAGCATCTGGAGAATCAGCATTGTTATCATCAGTATCAGTGTTAGTGTCACTTGAGTCCGTCGTAGAGGTTGAGGATTCTCCTAGTGATGGCAAGACAGGGTCGTAGCATGGCAGGTGGACTTCAACTGGTGATATAAGAACAGAATCCTCTGGTGGTGAGGAGCTGCAGTAGGAGAGACGTGTGGATAGAAACCCCTTTTTGCCATGCGACAGTAGAGGTGTAGTTGCAACATGAAGAAGCTCGAGCAATCAGATGCAAAGGATAAGCACTTTCATCAAAAAGCACGTGTCTGCTTATATAAACCCGACCTGTAGGCGGATAAACACATCTGTAGCCTTTTGTATTATCATTATATCCTAAAACACACCACTAACAGAGACTTAGGATCGAATTTATTTGCTCCATAGGCTCGAAGGGTAGGATAACAGGTGCTACCAATATCCTTAGATATGAGTAGTCAGGTTTGTAGAAACAGAACTTCATGAGCACTTGCAGAAGCCTGATGAACAGATGTAGGAAGAGGTTGATGATGTGATTTGCAGTGAAGAAAGCCTCAACCCAGTAATATTTGTGGTACTTTACTCTCAAACATCATGCTTAGACCAAGTTTCAGACAAGTGCCTATGCTTTCTTTCGGCTAGACCATTTTGTTGTGGGTGTGCGGACAAGAGATGGTTGTAATGCCATTGTTTGCAAGAAGTGTGACAAATGACAGACTAAGTGAATCACCTCCTCCATCACATTGAAAACTCTTGATTTTCTGATTAAACTGAGTTTCAACTAAACTTTGAAAAGCAAGAATATTGAGTAAAATCTGGACTTATTCTACAAGGGATAAAACCAAGAGTAACACGAGTAATTGTCAACAAAAATCACATTAATACCTAAACCCCTGAATTTAAGTGACAGGAGCAGACCCCACAAATCACAATGCAACCTCTCAAGAAGCCTACTAGCTACATAAACAGAGAAGAAAATGTAGTGAGCACTCTTGCCAAGCTTGCACGACTCACAAGCTTGTTGGTGCGTTTATTAACTGATATTGCTGCAGAGAAGAGAGTGTTGAAGAATCTCTGCACTAGATGACCCAAACCGCTTGTGCCCAGACATCATCACTCGCATAACAGTTGTCGTGTAGATAGTGAGTCTGAAATGCAGGATCTCAAACACATAGTGATCCCTACCCTGTTTCGGTTGTGAGGAGCTGCTTGGTATATTCCTTTACACGCACACTATCAGAGTCAAACTTAATGGAACAAGGATAGTTGTACAAACTAGAGACTGAAAGCAGAGATTTTGCACATTAGGAAAGACAAGAACATCATTCAGAGGCAGAAATTTACCTGATAGAGTCTGCAAAGAAACCAATTCCAATGTGAGTGATTGGCAAGAACTCCCCATTACCAACATAACTGAATCATTACCATGATAAGACTGTGATGTTGCAGATTCGCGTGGAGTTGGTTATGTGAGCTGTAGAACCGATGTCAGGTAGCCATTCAGTGCAATTTTGTGACAGTCGTTCTCAGAAACACGCATAGCAGCCAGAGCAGTGGTTGTTTGCTGAACATAGTCTTCATTGAAATGGTGTAGCAGTCATACGCACTTGGCCATATTTGCCACAAATTTGACAAGTTGGTCTTGAAGAGCCTGTTGTCTTAGCCTGACTGTCATGTCCTGAGCCTCGGCCATGTTGTTGAAAACCACGGCCTCGAGTCGAATAGCTACCGCAACCTCTGTAGCCACCACCAGACCTACCACCGCATTACCAGACCTCCTCTGTCAAAGTAGCTTTTTTCAGCTTGAAAAGCGAGATGAGGTGTAATCGATGAAGCTGTTGCGTAAGTCTTGAGCTTATCATCAAGGCAGTAACTTTGAACACAAATCCTCGTAAGCAAGGACCAGAACAGAGTCCATAGACGTGCTCATAACCGTGGGATACAGACTCATTATTTCTTTCCCAAACCCAGACAATAAAACATGAATCTTTTCTAGGTCGGTCATAGGGAATCCAATAGGAGTCTAAACTTGATCAAAAAATCTGCTTAAGTTCGCTAAGATATCTTCCATAGTTCGTCCTAAGCTAAGACAAGCACGCAAGCGATTCTGAAGTTCAAACTTCCTAGTGTGGAGACACGATTTAACTTATTTAGCAAGAGCTGTCCATACCTCTTGTGCAGATTGCATACCATAGACCACATGCAAGGCAGGTTCAGACAGAGAGCCAAAGATCCATGCCATAACAAGTTGATCATTGAACCCACTTGGGTAAACTTCCGGATTTGGCTCTATGGTGACTCCAGCAGCACCAGTGATAAGAGTGAGTGGCATCCGGACGAGTAATAGAGCCATTGACATAGCCAAGCAATATTTGTGGTGAGAGAAAGGACTCGAACTGAGTCTTCCATAGCAAATAGTTGGACTCAGTAAGTTTGAAGTCACAACTTGAGAAATAGAAAGAGGAACGGAAGAAAAGGCTCTGATGTAGCCACAGAGGCTTGCTACCAGAGCTCTGATACCATGAAAGCAAGAGCTATAGCTCTGGGTTAGAAACAGAGAGATGGTGGCTCAGAATATAATTTCTTTATTGATACCCTTCAGAATACATCATCTGTCTTTATATTAGAAGAAGACATAAGGAGACACAATGACCTAATGATTACAAAGATGGTTTGATGCCCGACAAGTGTCTCTATCAACAACATTAGGATAGGTGAGGTAAGAGCAGCAAACTGGTTTTCTTGTTTGGACCACACGGTAGCTATATTGGCAATACCTCCGGACACTGTAGAGCACATGGGGAAATGAACTTTTCCTTGTTACCGTTTGGAGACTATGGTGAGAAAGCAAACTCGGTGGGCTTGATTGTTTCTTCGAGGGCCAACCTTGTTGCTCGACTGAGTTTTCAGTGAGTCCAGTAGTATCACTCCTTACAACTTTCTCCATCTTTTGGATAACCAAATTTAGCGTTGGATACGTATTGTATGATTTAACTTGGTGTGTTGTGTGTTTCGACTTCTTACCTTTAAAATAGCTTTTACCGGTTTATGAGAATTGTTTCACCTTGTATACTCTTCTTGAGTCTTGATTCAGAAAAAATAACTCAGTACCTTTTGTCAGGGCCGTATTTGGAGCTCCTTGATTCGGGTCCGCCCCAAGTTCAAATATATACAGAATTTTGGATTTCGGGCCAGCCTGACATGCCGCCAGTGTATATAATATATACTCTTTCAGGATTAAGAGAACATGAGGGGTGGAAGGAAGAAGAAGGAAAACATAATCCGACGATGAACCTAGTTACAGATCTAATAGAGAATCTTGGTAGGACTACCGTTGAGATCCATCCTCAGATTCAAAATCGTCTCAACAATGGAGATTCAATACTGGAGTCGAGGAGTTTCGGCAAGGCAGGAGAGGCGTAGGAATAAGATTCACATCCTAGCGGTCAGAGAGACCACCGGACCGAGTCACAGTTCAAAGGAGACGAAAGAGGTCGAATAGTCTATTTACAATGTGAAGCCGCGGCCACAAGACCTTTGATGACGTGTGATGGTCTGGTTTGCATCCCGAACCAGGCTGGATCAACGTTTTTGACCCTTGCACGGGAAACTCCTTAGATTCCCATCGGGGCCAAATCCAGTAGATACCAGTCGCTACGATCACTATGATCGGCCAGTTCGTGGAGGTATTTTTATATTGAGATAATTCTTTTTCCGGATAAATTAAATAAATGTTGTAAACTAGAGAGTTTAGGGAGTAAATCTCTTGTTCTTTTTATTGATAATGAATCGAGGTTACATATTTATAGGGCAAAGGAGTAGCCCTAAGACCAAAACCACAATAGGAATTACAAAGTATGAATGGGCCATAGCTATGGGCCTAATGGCTGAACCATGGACTAATGGGCTGGACAGTAGATGGGCCGGTCTAATGGAGTCCACTCAAGTGTTTTACAACACTCCCCCTTGGACGAAATGACCGTGCCTATGTTGGATGGATCGATGCAATGTTCTTAGGGGATGCTGCCTCATTAAAACCTTACAGGAAAATCCAGTGGGACAAAACCTTGGTGAAGGAAAAAGAGTACAGCACACATTGCTCCCCTGTTCCAAACATCACTCCAAGTCCTTAAGCCTCCGCATTCCAATCTGGTGCGCGAAGCTTCTTGAATGTCGTGGTCGGTAGTGCTTTGGTAAAGAGATCAGCTGAGTTGTCGCATGACTGAACTTGCACCACTTGAACTTCTCCGGCCTTTTGTAGTTCATGTGTGAAGAAGAACTTGGGCAGTATGTGCTTCGTCCGATCTCCCTTAATGTAACCATCCTTAAGTTGTGCGATGCAGGCTGTGTTATCTTCGTAGATGACCGTAGCTTCCTTGTCTTCGATCATACCACTATCTCTCCGAATGTGTTGAGTCATGGACCGCAACCATACACACTCGCGGCTGGCTTCATGGATGGCTAGGATCTCCGCGTGATTTGAAGATGTAGCTACAAGGGTTTGCTTCATAGAACGCCATGAGACCGCAGTACCACCATGTGTAAACACATAGCCAGTTTGCGATTTGCCTTGTGTGGATCGGATAAGTAACCTGCATCAGCAAAACCAACTAAACCTTCTTTGTTATGGTTAGTATAATAAAGACCAAAATCCACCGTTCCTTGTAGTAACGGTAGGACATGTTTAATACCATTCCAGTGCCGTTTGGTCGGACAAGAACTATATCTTGCTAGGAGGTTCACGGCAAAGCATATGTCTGGTCTAGTGTGACTAGCCAAGAACATTAACGCTCCTATAGCACTGAGGTAAGGCACTTCTGGACCAAGGACCTCTTCATTCTCCTTCTAGGAGCAAATGGATCCTTTTCTACATCAATACTTTTCACAACCATTGGGCTAGTCAATGAGTGAGCTTGGTCCATATTAAACCTCTTGAGTACCTTTTCTGTATATGCCTTTTGGTGCACAAGGATCCCATTATTCGTGTACTCAAGCTGCAATCCCAAACAGAATTTTGTTTTGCCTAGGTCTTTCATTTCGAATTCTCTCTGAGATATTCTACTGTTTGGGCGATTTCTCCAGGGGTTCCAAGGATGTTTAAATCATCCACATACACTGCTATTATCACAAATCATTTGTTTGCAAACTTCTTTATAAACACACATGGACTGATTGGGTCGTTCTTATAGCCTATCTTAGCTAAATAATCACTTAATCGATTATACCACATTCGACCGCTTTGCTTCAGCCCATAAAGCGATTTGTCTAGCCTTATGCAGTGTTGGTCTCGAGAACCTTTCTTATCTTTGAGCTCTATACCCTCTGGTAATCTCATATAAATCTCATTATCCAGTGGACCATATAAGTATGCAGTCACAACATCCATTAACCGCAAATCCAGTTTCTCTCTTACAGCCAGACTTATTAGATATCTAAAAGTCGTTGCATCCATCACAGGGGAGTAAGTCTCCTCATAATCTATGCCAGGTCTTTGAGAGAATCCTTGTGCTACAAGCCGTGCCTTGTATCTTACAATTTCATTGTTTTCATTTCTCTTTCTTACAAAGACCCACTTATCCAACTGGTTTAATTTCGGTGTTGTCCTTATGATCGGACCAAACACACTTCTCTTCTTTAAAGAGTTTAACTCCACATCAATAGCTTCTTTCCATTTAAGCCAATCTTTGCTTTGAGTGCACTCTAACATGGATGTGGGTTCATGATCCTCATTTATCTCAAGTGCTACCTTGTATGCAAATATATCATCAATGTCGACATTCTTTCGGTTCCATTGAATACCAGACACAATATAATTTATTGAGATCTCATTGTTGTCGGCTCCTTCAGGCTCATGAGGTTCAGCGTCCTGACCTCACTTGGTGTCCTAGGAGTTTCTACGACATTGTCTGTATTCTCTATAGTTCCCTTAGCCTCGGTCGTTTTGCACTTTTAGACTTCCGAGGATTTTTATCTTTGGAACCTTACCGGTCTACCTCGTTTTAAACGTGGTCTAGACTCTGTAGCAACTTGGTTATTGTGTTCCTTTTGAACATCAATACGTACTGGTGCATTGCAAGCTGGTATGTACGATTTTGTTACTTTCTTTGGGTCAGCAAAGGAATCTGGCAATTGGTTAGCTAGCTTTTGCAAATGAATAATTCTTTGGACTTCCGCATCACATGCCATAGTCCGAGGATATTGCCATTCTAAGGATGTTTGATTCCATTTTAATTCTTTACCCAGCTTGCTAGTCTCTCCACTTAACATAGGGAATTCGGACTCAACAAATTGACAGTCCGCGTATTTAGCCTTAAATAAATCTCCTGTGTTGGCTCAAGATACTTTAAAATAGTGGGAGACTCATATCCAACATATATTCCCATCCTCCTTTGAGGTCCCATTTTTACTTTTCTGTGGTGGAGCAATCGGTACATATACGGCACAACCGAATGTTTTAGATGGGACAAGTCTGGCTCTCGACCCGTAATAGTTGGGATGGTGAATATTTTGTGTTCACTAGATGGCCTATACGTATTAGTTCGGCAGCATAAGACCGCTGTCCCCAAGCCGACACGGGCAGCTTCGATCGCATTAACAATGGTCGAGCTATCAATTGTATTCGTTTAATGAAGGATTCAGCTAATCCGTTTGTGTATGGACATGTGCTACGGGATGTTCCACACTCACCCCCATGGACATACAGTAATCATTAAATGCTTGGGATGTAAATTCACCAGCACCATCGAGACGTATATCTTAAGTGGAAAGTCCGGAAAGTGTGCTCTCAATCGAATGATTTGAGCTAACAGCCTAGCAAATGCTAGGTTTCTCGTGGATAACAAGCAAACGTGAGACCATCTGGTTGATGCATCGATCATAACCATAAAATATCTAAATGTCCCACATGGTGGGTGTATTGGTCCACATATATCACCTTGTATCCTTTCCAGAAATTTAAAGTCTCTTTTGTGACTTTGACTGGTGAAGGTCTTATAATAAGTTTCCTTGTGCACATGCTACACAAGTAAGATTTTTAGGGAAAACTTTTCTTTCTTTAAGGTTGTGCCCATTCGAACTCTTAATCAGTTTACGCATCATGTTCGAACCCAGGTGGCCAAGCCGGTCATGCCATAGAGTGAATTGTTCATTGAACATTTTATTCTTTGCCATGTTAGCTTCTATCATATTTATCTTAGCATGGTATAAACCAGTGGCTAGGGCAGGTATAGTCTCTAAGACTTTCTTATGTCCTTTTACAATTTCTGTAATGTATAGGAATTCTTTATTTCCTTCACCCTTGGTTTCAATGTGATAACCATTTGATCTTATATCTTTAAAGCTCAATAAGCTTCTCTTAGAGCTGGGTGAGTATAAGGCATCACTAAGTTCGATATGTGTACCATTAGGCAACAAAATGTGAGCCTGGCCGTAGCCTTCTATTAAACTTGCTATACCCGCAATTTGCTAACATTTGCATTTCTTTTTTGTAAGATTTATGAAATATCTTTTGTCTTGTAATATGGTGTGGCTGGAACCACTGTCCACTACTAGCACACTCATGTCCTCGGCCATCTCTATAAATAGGACAATAATTTTTGTGTTTTAACAAGACTTTCATAAAATCCTTTGATTTAAATTTAAATAATTATCCATTACATAGAAATAGAAATTAATCCATAGAAAGCATTGAAATTAAACCAAATAAAAACGAAAATTGTTCATCATTCTCCTAGGCAGTCGGAAGTCTCTTGGTTTAGCAAGTCATCATTCTCATGATCGAAGTCTCCTTCATCATCGATGTAAGCATGGTTAGCTTCAGGAGTCTTTTTCAAAAACTTCTTGATATGCATCAATGAGATGTTTTGGGTGTCCTACATTCTTAGACCAGTGGTTTGACATACCACATCGGTAACAAGTCGATTTGGTCTTGGTTTGTGGTTTGAAGGACACACGGCCCTTATCACCACGTCCGCGACCTCTCGGCCTCCTTGACCGCCACGACCACCACGTCCTCTACCACCACGGCCACGGCCATAGTGTCTTTCTCTGTGGACATAGTTGGTCTCTTTAGGCTCATCAAGTACCTTAGAATCTGTGGCACCATTATTTCCCAAATCAACCTTGTGTGCTTCTGGTAATGGGGCTGTACCAGGAGGTCTCATAGCACTGTTTATCAGCAACAACTCATTGTTCTGCTCAGCTAGAAGCAAGCATTCTATAAGTTGCCCAAAATCAGCAAAACCCTTTTTGCCGGTATTGTTGCTGAAGAACAATATTGTTAGGGCGAAAGTAGACAAAGTCTTTCTATCAGCTCCTCCTCAGTATAGTCTCTCTTCCACACAGCCTAAGGAGTGAGACAATCCTAAAAAGCTCAGAGTTATACTCATCCACGGATTTGTAATCCTGGATCCTTAGGTGTTTCCAATCGAATTCGGCCTTAGGAAGGAGCACAGTTTTCTGGTGTCCATAGCGGCGGTTAAGCGCTTTCCAAAGACCGAAGGATCTTCTATGAAGAAGTACTGGTTTTTGAGACACTCAGCAAGGTGATGGTGCATGTGTTGGATACACTTGTTATTGTTTCTATCAGTGCTCTCAACACCCTCATCGATGCAACCATGCAAGCCACTCGATTTCAAATAGATCTTAGTGTCTTGTGCCCATGCAAATAGTTCTTTCCAGAAGCTTGCAAAATGGGTAGTCTAGGCTCTTTAGACTTGCCATCTGCACAAAACAGAAATAGACAACCGTTTGTTAGCATGCGGTATTTGAGACCGAACATGCAATTATTAGTTTAGGACATGCGGTTTTTGAGACCGAACCATGCCTTAGGCCATGCGGTATTTGAGACGAAAACATGCCTTGCCTCTTATTGTTTTTCGGTTTAAAATCATGCATGCAGACAACAAAAGCAAATAGATAATGCATGCAATGGTTTCCTTTATTTCTAGATAGGATTTCCTTTTTACAAAAATTTCCTTTTTTTTTTAGGTTTCGGCTTATCAATCCTAAACAAAACTACAAAATTCGATTTAGGGTTCATGCAAAGGATCGATTCTATAGCACCCATACTTGATTTTTGATTTCAACTTTATGATGTATGCAATGATCGAAAATAAACAAACAATTCATGACAAGCAATTTCGATTTTTAGGGTTATAATAAACATGGATCTTAACCTTTTATTTGTTTGTGCAATTGTAGGTTTTAGGGTTCAATAGTTCTTAGGTCAAGTTCGATCATAGGGTTTTGAGAGGTTCGAATTTTACCCTTAACACCTTAGGATTCTGACTGGTTTGGACCGGAGCTAAAGACCTCGGTATTCCACTCGATCATCTCCTCGCGAACTCTCGGACAGTTACTCGTACCGACTGTGTACCGCTCTCGATCATCAACTCCGTGTATCGCTATCGATCAGGCTCCGTGTATCGCTATCGATCAGCTATCGATCAGCTCCGTGTACCGCTATCGATCGCTATCGATCAGCTCTGTTGTATCGCTATCGATCGCTATAGATCAGCTCTGCGTCCCCGCTACCGATCAGCTCGGCGTACCGCTACCGATCAGCTTCTGCGTACCGCTATCGATCGGTCTGCGTACCGCTATCGATCAGTTCTGCGTACCGTCTGCACTGCTATCGGTCAGTTCCGCGTACGCGAGTTCACCCCCGAACCAAGTACTACAAACCTCGATAGGGTTTTGAGGAAAACTCGATCACAAGCTAAGGATGCTTGTGTGTTAGAAAAGCTTCGAGATCTAAGAGAGATTCTCGAAGGAAGATGAAAGAATAATAGGCGGTTTTGGATCTTAGGGAAGAAGTGAATAGGCGGCTTTTAGGGTTTAGGGTTAGAGCTATCGTGCTGATACGTGTTGTAAACTAGAGAGTTTGGGAGTAAATCTCTTGTTCTTCTTATTGATAATGAATCGAGGTTACATATTTATAGGGCAAAGTAGCCCTAAGACCAAAACACAATAGGAATTACAAAAGTATGAATGGACCATATGCTATGGTTCTAATGGGCTGAACCATGGACTAATGGGCTGGACAGTAGATGGGCCGGTCTAATGGAGTCCACTCAAGTGTTTTACAACAATAAACAAATATTCATTAATTGGTCTGAAAAAATCGAAATCCGAGAATTTAGTGTTGGAATTTTTCCCGGATATTGGTCGATGGGGTTGGTAAGGTGAAGTTCCGAGCTATAAAATTAGTGAGAAGTTCTTTGATACCGACAATGAAATTGTTGATATTAACATTGGTGAATGGCGGAAACTCCCAAGTCTCCTACCCTGTGGAAGCCTTTTAAACATCGGCCTTTGTGAATGGGTCTATCTCTGGTACCAATAATTGATGATACAAGAACTCGCTTGGACCTTCACACTGAAAACATTCCCTGATGTCCCAAGACCGCTCACGTGTCCTTTCGTTGCCCCTCTAGTCAACCTTGAATGATCGTCTAGCATGACCACGAATTGTATTGAAGATTCATATGAAACGCAGAAATATGGCCTTGGGATTACAAAAGAAGAAAACATGGACCAAAATTTACTCAATACTATATCGCCTATATATCGTTACCCGCGCCCATGTGTGGATGTCTGCATCACTTACAATTTCGAAGCAAGGGAATTTACTTTCTATGACACCAAAACAAGGTTGTTCAAAATATTATCCGAAGATTGACCAAGTCCGTATGGTATTGATCAAAACATTCGTTGTTTATTTTGATTGCTTTTTGAAAATATGATCCCACTCAAGGTCCAAAAATCATGACATACCCACCCGGATTTCAGGTATTCAGACCTTGGACATCCAAAATTTATAGACGAATAAATTGCCTACTAGGCTTGCTTACCACCGCTCTTGTGGCTTTTGTAAATTTTTCGTTTTTTCGTCTGCTTCGTCTTAGTCTTTATGTTATATATATATGTTATTTCTTGTATTTCCTCTTTTCTTTAAAACTGGAACTTGATGCCAACTAACAAGTGTTTCTTTTAAAAACAAACAATGCTTTTAAACCTTTTGTTTCACAGTTGAATGTTATAGTGTTCACTTGTGTATATATTTTTATTTGTAGGTAGGTGCAACAGTTTCGACTCTGAATCAGGGTCTAGCGATATCAGGTAAAGGTGATGGGGAGAGCCCTTTAGACGAACCTCTTTCTGATTTGGTGGCCCAATGTTGAGCTTTCAGAAACTAGAGAGCAACGGTACACGTACAAGATTGCAGAAAGTGGTGGTAGTTTAAGAGAAAATAAAAATCTTGCAATAACCTCACGAAAAAAGATATGCAATATATATTTTTGGCTCCGGTTCTCAAAAGAAAAGTAACGAGTTAACGAAATTATTGGTTATATTAGCCGGTGAGACTTAGTTAGGGCAACTGATATAACAATGCGTGTTACATACTGAAGTTGAGGCCATAGTTCTAACATATTAGAAACATTTGTAGAAATATACGGGGAGGCCTTTAAGATTGCCTAGTCTTTTCATTTCGAAGCTGAACTCTAATAGATAGTGTGTTAGCTCCAAGAGCTTCAAATCAAGAAAAACATGTAAAATCCAATTGGTGTTTGAAACTGAAAGACCAGAGTATAACTTCTAATACAGAACGGGTTAGGAAAAAATTCCACACTTTGGACTCGTTCAAAACAGCTATATTTACCAAAAGCCTCAAAAATTACATTCAACAAAAGAAGACCAGAGCCTACAACACCTTCTGTGAATAATAATTTTCTGAGTACATCTAAATACATATGCACAAAGTGTAGTTCTTACAAGATGCAAGACAAAATAATTACACTTTACACCAACACACATTACGACACACAAATGGATGGTTTTCTCATTCACACTGTACTTTATGGATGTATATTTCAAACCTTTCAAAAATTTACTCAGCAATGACCAGTTGGACGCAATGCACCTGTTGTGTTGTTTCTTAACAGCACTAGGGGTTCATTGGCTTTTCCTAGTTCATCAAGTGAGCTCTCTCGAAATGTTGACTTGCTCGATCTTAGCAACATTCAAACGCTAATGAGCTTGCCACTCCATAACTTGAACAACTTCCTCCAAAAGCAGGCTTTCCATTGCGAAACATGGACAAGATTCCTTGTAGTAGCTAGCTGTTCTCTGGCAGTGAGAACATGGGAGTAGGTAAGGAAAAAATCGCCAAAAAGCCTTCTGATTTTTTTTTTACATAAGGAGAAGGTGCGGCCCATAAGCACCACTCATCTCGTTGACTGAAATCTTTCATAGAATGTGAGTTTAATATATAGAAAACTATATATAATTGAGATTTGCTTTTTAGAATTTTTATCTCAAATTGATTATTTTGGTATTTTATATCAGTTGGAGTAAAAAAAATATCTTTTATAACTTCTTAAACAAAGATTGTAGCAAAATATTAGATATGTGTTGCAATACCAAAATTGTAGAAAATATACATTTAACAAATGGACTACAACAAAATTGAATGAGATTTAGTTATGTAAAGTTAAGTTTTTTTTTTGTTTGGGAATATCAAATTTTTTCTTCTTATTGTTT
>JALLKC010000160.1:0-49383 GCA_024034495.1 Camelina laxa | reverse complement strand
TCCCTACTAAATGGAGTAATTTGTGATACATTGCCAAAACAATAATTAAAAGATTCAAAAAACACAGTTTTTTAGAATTAGGAAGGATTTCATAATGTTAGGAAAGCATCTTTGTAATTTAGGAACATTTCTTAAATATTTAGAAATATCAAAAAATAGTGATGACTTATAACCAAAAAAATTCTCTCTACCCTATCTGTTTCATCAACACTACTAGCCTACTCCATAACTCACAAAGATACATCAACGACAGTGACAAATTTTCTTACTCTTTACCAACTCATTTGTCTCAATGTCATTATATTGAACACTTGTTATGCAACACTTATGGTGTTGACATATGCGGACTTCATACAAACACAACCATAATTTGAACATGTGATTCATTAAAGATTAACCCAAAAATCAATTACAACCAGAGGTGTGCCACCCAAGTAGTCTCCATGTCCAATTCATTTTCCTCCGATTGAACAAGATATAAAACAAGAAGCATTCTTCTCTTGTCATTTTTGACCCAATTGAGAAGATCATCATGGCTAGTAGATGTACTCTTGTGAGCTACTTTACCAGAATCAACCACTCCTAAACAACTTACGCTTCTTCTCAAATGAATCATAAAGATGCTTAAAGCTCTCCCACATAATCCCACCATTGTTTCTATCATCTTGTAGTATAAGTTTCCCAGAAGTCATTAGCTGAACCTAGTAGCATTTGGAGCCATTGATACTCTATTGATTACTAACAGTGTAGTTCCCTCCACCTCCTTCGTTGCATCTATAAACCAATACCATATAATCCCATCTAATTACATATGACAAGAAAATAACACATAATTCGGTTGGTGACGAAACAATTAACTATATTCAGAAGTCACAATTTCGTCAAGAATCTCAAAATCTGAGATCGATTGGAATTGGTACAAGAAGAAAAAGAAGAAGAAGAATAATAAGAAGAAGCTTCGCTGTAAGCTTCACCGTGAGCTTCACCGCGAGCTTCGCCGTAAGCTTCACCGCGAACTTCGCCGTAAGCTTCACCGCAAGCTTCACCGCAAGCTTCACCGCAAGCTTTGTCGGAAGTCTCTTGTCCAGTTCAAATGGATCGGATGGTAGAAGTTGAGACTTTTCCAGAGATCGAAACTTCTTGAACCACCTGTAATTGCTTCACTTTGTTGTTTTTTGGAGACGATACGGTACATTGACGAGCATTGGGGCAATTTTCAAAATATTATAATTAATTTTGTTATTTTATATTGTAATTATTTTAATTCAATACTTTTGGAATATTTTAATGTGTGTGCTAGTTTTGGAAGAAAAACTTATATGTGTGCTATTTGAGGGTATCGAGAGAATAATAGGCTGTGAAAAAAAAAAATAAGCAAAGGCTCTACGTATAAGCCCAAGATGTGAAGGCCTATGTTGTATTATTGGATCGAATATTATCAATTATAAATTTAATATAAATAAGGAGTCAGCGGGAAGTCTTCTCCCATAATCCATCTTGGCTCCGGCAACGACCAGCTTTTTCAGTGGTGTTGGTCGGCCTTCTTCTAGCGTTGTTGGCTCCCATAGCAACGTCGGTTAGCTTTTCTCCAGCATCGGTGGCTTTTATAGCACTGTTGCTGGCTTAATTTCGGCATCGGTGGCTCCTTAGCACCGTTTGGCGCGGCCTTTGGCTCCGGCATGCATATGCTTTCTATGGGATGATGTCCGGCTTGTTTCTCCGGCAACGATGGCTTCTTTAGCATCGTTTTGGTCCGCTTTCCTCCGGCAGCGGTGGCTACCTTAGCATCGTTTAGGCCGGCTTTTCTCTGGTAGATCTGCCGCCTCTCTTTCGGCGGTGTTGGGTTTTATCTTTTTGTTGTCCCATCTAAATCGGTTCATCTTCGGATCTGCTTTTGATTGCTTCTTTCATTCACTTGGTTTGATTTGAAGTAATTGATGATGTTGCATGTTTCTATGCCGAAGTTTGATGGATCGGTGGAGTTTGTTTGGCTTGCAGGTTTATGATATCGATTCTTCCTTGGAGATTGGAAAGCTTTTTACTGAAGACAAAGATGATGAAACTCTGCTTTGGGGTCATTTTCTCAGCAAAATTGGAATCCGCTGCTTTTTCTGGGTTTAGATCGAGATTCCGGTGTAACTTTCCGGCGTTTTCGACCAGAATCAAAGTTTTCCGGTCATACTTCCGTCTGCCGGTGATCGGAGACTCCATCCTTCGACTTCCCACGTGTCAACTAACATGTCCTCTCTTGCCACGTGATCTGTGATTCACGATTTCTTCAGTCTAAAGGAAGAATTATATTTGGGCCTGTGGACTTTTAGTTTTAGTTTGGTTGTATTGTAGAGTTGTTTTTGGCTTGTAAACTTGGCCTGTTTAATAGGCTTTTCTCAACAATAGAGACACTCTGGTGACAAAAAAAAAAAAAAAAAGGAGTCAGCTTCAGCTTGAGGGTTTTGGAGCCGCTTCATATTGCCTTGCTGCTGCAATATCTTTGCTTGAGAATCTTCTCCTCCGTCGGCAAACATGAAGTACGTTTCTCCTCTCTTTGTTCCTTCGTCTTCTGTCTCCGTTCCTTTATCAGCGTTGAATCGTTTTGGATTTCCTTATTTGTTTCGGTTAATTACGAGGAATTTAATCCAGAGTGGTTTTTTTTTTCTTTTTTTTTAAAAAAAATTGTAATTGTGGTTTATGATTATCTTTGAGTTTTCATAATATGTATGTTCATCGTTTTTATTTCCTATACGGATCCACAATAGATTATGCATAAATTAAGTCCTTGTATTCTTGATTTGAGAACTTAATGCTTAAGGATTAAAGGATAGTAGCTAATCTAGAGATTTATGTAGAGTATTCTACAGCATCTACCTGTGGTATGAATTGCTTCTACTTTGGTTTATGGAGTGAAGTTATTTATTTATTTATTATAATTAATTCATTTTTTTTTTTCTGTGATGATGATATCTTACAGGAAAATAAGAACAAGAACAAGAAGGGCTATGAGAGCTGGGCGCAAGTTTAACAGGCATCAGATTTATGGGTTTTGTTTTGACAACTGGAGTGACATTCTTAGACGAAGGGAATGGAAGCAACCATAGTAAGGCTATAATTGAAAAAAGAACATACAAATTTGCTTTCAATATCAACTGCTTTTTACTTCTGTTTATAGACATCGTTGTTGATGAGTTGTCTCTTTGTTTTGATTATGCAGCAGTTGTTCGCCTGCGCTAATGTACTGTTGTAGACCACGGGCAGAAAATAATTGGAAGATTCCAAAACGGTAATTAAGGCTATGAAAAAAATATTTATTCTTCAACTTCTTTGTTCTTTTTTCTTAAATTTATCTTATGAAAATATATTCGTGCTGATGAGTCTCTCTCTCTCTCTCTGTGGTTGATGATTATGCAGGCTTATTCCTTGTAAGGAGCCTTGTAATTTCTGTGAGTGTGCTGGACTACAGCGAAATAAATCGAAGGAGCCAAAAAAGTACATATAAATTTCCTTATATTTTTTTTAAAAAATTTGTAGACGTTTGGTGTTGATATTGTTTGTTTATGCAGAGGTATTGAGGCTATGTTTGCTACAACAGTGAATAAAGGAAAATGGATTCTTTCTAATCCCCATTTTGGGTGGCGGTTTTTACAATGAGGGTGTAAGTTGTGTGAATAATCCATTTGTAACCAATTAATATTAAAACATAGATTAGTTTTGTGTCATCTTATTTTGTTTATGTTTTACTTTCAAGGTCGTGAATGTTTTCTGGGTG
This sequence comes from Camelina laxa, assembly GCA_024034495.1. Classification (NCBI taxonomy): domain Eukaryota; kingdom Viridiplantae; phylum Streptophyta; class Magnoliopsida; order Brassicales; family Brassicaceae; genus Camelina; species Camelina laxa. The sequence continues at coordinate 45,620 of JALLKC010000160.1, read as the reverse complement.
TAAGGAAAAAAAGAACTCAAGGAAAAGCCAAGGTCTTCAAGCTTTTGTTTTCATAACTCATAAGCACTTGTCGGTTTTTTTTTTTTTTTGTTTAAAACAAACTAGTCTTGTCTTATGTTCTACTCAGATTCTAGAACTTGATGCGTATTAACTTATTTGACATTTGTCACTTTTGAGGATTTTGGCTTTCCAACAAAACCTTTGGATTTTCAAATTGGGGAAAAAACTCAAAAGCCGTGACAATTCTTAATTCGGTTTTATTTGAAACAAAAGGTATTAGAGATTTTAGATATAGATATTATGGGTATTAAGAGATGGAGAGATTATATATGCGCATACTATACGTTTAACAACCAATAGTCCAGTAGACATGATAGATAGAGTTGATAACCTCACAAAGACATACGGTGAGTTAACGTAACTTAAAAACATAGAGAGAGAGAGAGATACATGGCGGATTAGACAATGCTTGTTTGTGACCTTTTTGTTGCGATGATCAGAACTAAAAAAAAAAAAAAAAGAAAACACAATCAAAATTGTATAAATATGTAAAGTATTTGTAACCTAGTAAAATTTAATTGAGTATTTTAAAGAAAATATAAAATTACCTTAAACTCAACTGCTTCTCTTATCAGACCCGTCCCGCGAGCCAAATAATCAAACCCATTCGCACCCCAATCCTTTCCTTTGGAATCTTGGATTTCCCAAAATTCTTTTACCACTCCATTGATCTTCATAGCACCGAACCCAGTGATAACAACAATATGCTTTGCATATATTTCATAAGCAGTTGTTTGAGACTCCATGACAGTAGGAGTGTATATCCCCTGAAAATTAGTTAAATATTGCTTTTACTAAAAATTATATAACATAACAAAGCTAAGAAAGTTTTGGAATATTTAACGTTATACCGTTCCAATGTGGGAGGCTTGGTAGCTTGGAAACATATCAATTGACACTACAACTGGGGCTTTAATCAATAACTTCTCTATTAAAACTTCAAAACCTTCATCTGCATAATTTTGTAGCGGACGCCTATAGACAATCATGTTTTTGATGTGATTGTTATTAATCAGATAATACTTCGCATTTTCAACGTTATCAATTGCACCTTCAGCGTCAATGTGCTTCCTCGGAACACCATATAAAAACGTCTCAAAATTCAAGGGACTGAACCCTTGTATACCATTAATTGTTGTGAAGTATCGATGACCTCTGTAAAGAGCCCAAGCCCAACAAGTTTCTGTACAACAAGAAAAACACTTAAAATCATCAAACAAAAATAATCTATACATGACAGAAAAAAAAAAAAAAAAAGACATTTTGCGTCACATTTTTTATCTGATACAATTAAAAGAAAATAACATCGTTTACCAATAACCGTCCCAATTTCATATTTATAATATTAAGTTATAGGGATTTACCAGAAAATGTAGTTGGTCTACAAGAATAAAAAAAAAAAAAAAAAAAAAAAAAAAATCAATTTTCACTTCATTTCAAAACTTTTGATACTATGTAGAACTCTTGATAGCAATATTTATTAAAACAACACTGAAATATTGATAGCATCAGTTGAATAAATGATGCTAATTTAAAAACGAAGTTATGCTAAACTTGAATTATAGTCACTTTGTAAGTGATGGTAATTTTTTTTAGCTTTACTAATTTTTAGCAATTTCTTTTATAAACAATCATATAATTCTAATGTCACTTTTTAACTGGTGGAAAAAATAATTGATGTCAAACAAATTAATTTTTGAAGTGATACCTCCTACTTGAAGCCCTGGTGGAAGTTCGATGCCATGTTTCGTTATCCACGAAAACTTCATACCGTCTATCTCCATGTGATCATATCCTACCGGAAACTTCTTTTTAGTTGATTTAGGGAACAAGCAAGTTTTTGTTTCATCAGTTGGAGTTGCTTAGGGATATCTAAGAACGGAGACACAAAATCATCAACACCAGCACGAGAATGAGCTGAACAGAAAAGAAAGAAAACATATGAGATAACATGGTAAATGTAAAAATATATACAAACAAATACTATAGTATGGGAAACTAAAAGTATTTTTTATAGGTGTCAATACTAATATAAATTATTCTAAATAATATTATTGAGATTTTTGTCCTAACTATCACAATTTTAAGTACTATTAATTATTTTAAATAAATAAAATTGATCCAGGAATAAAGTTGTTACTTTGTAAACCCATAAATCATAGCTATTTTGGTATATATATATATACAGTTTTCGAAGTACTTAAGTTTTGTGTAAACACTCATGTTGTACGTACGTCGTTAGCACTTGATTTTTTTTCTATAATATACCATTTTTCTTAAAAATATTATTCTATCTATATATATATATATATATAGAATAGTGTCCACATTAAATTAAATTAAAACAAGTTTTTACAGATGACATACAAACAATTAATTAGGAAAAAAACAGAAGTAGTGGAAAAATAATTTACTCATAACATTTATCAAAAAATAATTTAGTAGAAAGAACAATGAAAATTAGATTTTTTTAAAAAGATAGGTAAAATTTAGAGATTTTAATTTGCAAATCAAAAGCTAATAACTAAGACATATATAAACATCATACCTCCACGTTCCATTGTTTGTAAGTGAGAAAGAAAATGGTGATGGAAGCAGTAATGTTTGAGCGACTATGATCTATGAAACTGGTGGAGAGATGAAGGTGTTATGAAGAACTAATAACACCTTATATATATAGGAAGAGTGGATGACAGTGAGTTTTGGTGACAAGGCATATACTTTTCGCCATGTATTTGTATTTTTGATTTGTAGATCAAAGTGTAGAGAACGATTTATTATGGTATTGATAAAACAGTAAATAAATTATTATTGTCTATGGGATTTTTCGATTGATGCGAAAAAGTACGAGGTGTGTTTTCGAATTATCATTGGCTAGCCTTTGTCCTTGACTGTATGGACGTTGTTGATGTACCAGTACTTCGCTTGTGTTCTGTTCTACTCTTAAGATATTTTTCTTTTCTTTGGTTTTAATTCTACTTTTAAGATTCTAGAACATGATGCGTATAACTTAGTTTTTGAAATCTGTCAAGACCTTCAAATTTTGGGATTCTAACAAAACCTTTAGATTTCAATATATATATTTATTTTTTTTAATTTGTAGACATTTGGAGTTGATGAGTCTCAATGTTTGATTATGCAGAGGTATTGAGGCTAAGCGGCCTGACTATGCTATGATTGCTATCTCTAAGTTTTCTAGACCAGTGAATAAAGGAAGAAGGATTTATGCTTCTCCCCATTCTGCCCAACGATGGTTGTTTTCACTACAATGAGGGTGTAAGTTGTGGGGAAATCCATTTGTAACCAATTATATTAAACATGGATTAGTTTTGTGTCATCATATTTTGTTTATGTTGTGTGTTTTGCTTTGAAGGTCGTGAATGTTTCTGGTGTTTCCGTGAAGCTCAAAGTAAAAAGAATTGAAAGAAGCTAAGGTCTTAAAGCTTCAAGCTTTTAATGTCATATGCACTTATCGGATTTATAGAAGCATTATCGTTTTCTTGTTTCGTTTATGATAACATTATAGCGTTACTAGTAAATAGGACACTTCTAATTGGTATAGATAAATCCAGAAGGCTAGAACAATCTTATCTCACTGAAACCTATTCATTATTTTAAACGGTTCATCTAAAACTAATAAGATTGTGTAAGCTAGTAATATGTCTCACCAAACGTGACATAGATAGGACCAGGACTATGCCTTAATTTTTTCCTCGGCATATTCAGTTCTATTTTATTACCACCACAAAACAAAATATCCATCTGTTCACATGTCATACAAAACAAAATTAATTATTAGATATGTATTCTTTCTTCTCAACAGAATATTCCAAAGCTGGCTTGGCAGCAACCTGCCTTGGTTTTTCCCAACCATCATCCTTTCCTTGAGAGGAATATTGGAGTCTTGGAACCCCTCTCTTAACAGCTTGTTCCTCAAACATTCTATTACCAGCCTCCCGTCTTGCCACTGGACAAACATCAACATCATGAGTAAGCCTGAGACAATGCTCACAATAACCAGTAAGCTTCTCATACTCCAACGACACAACCACCTCATCACCTGTATCAAAAGGCACCACCAGTTGAGACACAAGAGTATTGAACCCATTAACCGTGATCTGAAGGCTCCCTAACTCCTTGTAATGCTCGTGTCCTAAAAAATATAAATATTGGATTTTTATATTGGGAATTGAAGTGGATTTGGTTTAATTACTATTGATTTATTAACCTGATCGATTTATTGATTAACCAAAATGATGGTTTAAATAATTATTGGTTTAGCTATTTTCTGGTTTAATTAAAATAAACCAAAGAGGCCCTAATTCCTCTCTACAAGGATCAACACTTCTTTTTTCTTTAGTTGTAGAGATTTGTCGCTGTTGGTTGATCAGAGAAATTGAGAGAGAGAGAGCTCTTAGTTGATTGTGAAGGAGAAGGAGGAAGAGATCAACAAACCTTTGTGTTAGAGAGAACGAGAAAGAGAAGAATCGTTAGGATTTGGGAGGAAAAGGTTTAGACATATCAAAGTACTCAAAAGTAACGAAATTTAGCAAAGTTATTCCCAAGCCTTTCATCGTAATTCTCCTTTTTTACAGCAGTGGATTTGGATTTAAACTCGATGAGTTATTGGCAGTTTCGTGAGACACGTTTTCTCATACGCGAGTTGGGACCATCAGGATTGTAACTGGGATCGTGGTCTCTTCTGGTTTCTAATCGGCACGAGATTTTGTGAGAAGCTTTGTGACGTCTAGGGCTAGTTAAAGGTTGGTTTTTTATTTTAGGGTTTTGTCTTTGAGACTGTTCTTTTCTGATGTTTCTGTCCAGTTTTGCTATAAAGTCGTTTTTGGTTCTGTGGCTTGTTGTAGGGCGTTGCTGGGCTGTTGCAGACGTTAAGAGAGTCTCAACTGGTTGTATTTGTTGTTATAATCAGTTTGATAAGGTGAGTACATGACCATGAGCTTATCTGAGTGATTAGGTTGTATGACTTTTTCTGTGTGATGATATGTAGGTGTGGTGAATGTGTTATTGGGTGATCTGTTCAATGACTGGTTTGTTATATTTTATTTGTGGTTGTACTCTTGATTTTCTTGTGTGTATAACTCGTAGATGAGAAGATCGCCTCACTGGGTATTTCTGGTAATACTCATGCATCTCATTGTGTTTGTGGTGCAGGTAGTGTGTAACTTGGAATCATGGCGATGAGGAGGATGATGATCTAGGGTCTCGGTTGTTGCGTTGTGCTTTTTTCTATTTTGTTGTTGGAACTTTGTTAGATGTATGTTAGGCTGCTGGTTTATATTGGTTATGATTGATATTGTATTTTAATATATTGAGGTTGGTTTGATATGTCTTCTGCTGTGTATCTTGGGTTGTTGTTAGTTTATTGATTGGGTTATAATTAAATATTATGGGGTATTTAGTTATATTATTATATTTTTTAAAAACGGTCCAGTCGTTTCACTCCTCGTCAATAGCCTGCAACAATCCTATCTCTTTCCCAATACCTTGTAGAGTAGCCTCTTCCCATAAATGCATAGGGATCCCAGAGACTTTGTCCCAAAAGCTTATAGCAAACGGATAGGTACTGGAGATGATAGGTTCCTATCTGACCAGGAATAACATCCAACAATTAAAATGGTAAGGAACTTGCTGCCTCCTCCTCTAACTGGAAATTGAACTAAAATGTGTCATGTTCCAAGTCAGCTCCAACCACCTTCTCCTCCAAGTTACAAATCTTAGGCATATTCGCCACTAGAGAATCCATCATCTAAACAGACGCGTTCATAAGCCGACCAATCAGCGTGAGAGAAAATTGTTGAATTTATTGAGCCATAATGGAACCTGAGATTTTAACTGTCTCAGTGTGGGCCAAAACTGCCTTGTCTCTGTTCAATAACCACCACAAGCCTCAACCCGAAGCCGCTGATCAAAGAACCAGAAAAAAGAAGCGGTGCTACTAACATTCAGAACATACTCAAAAATTCAAATGCTCAACATTCAAAACATACTCATTTGTTTTTTTGAGTATTTGAATTTTGCTTTTGGGTTTCGGATTTTGTGTTCAAATACTCAAAAACAATGCAACATTCAAAATTCAAAGCTGCTGAGCATTTGAATTTTGCTTTTAGGTTTCTGTTTTTGAGTATGTTTTGAATGTTGGTTAAAGGAACTTTAACCAAATTTTAATTTGGTTAAGTTTGTTTTAAATAAAAATATAAAAATTGATGGCGATATATAATTTAATTTTAGTTTATTATTATTATTATTATTATTATTCATGATTATTTGCCTATGTACGGTACTAGATTAGGACCCTCCGGATGTGCGGGTTTAGAGTTTTTAAAATTAAACTAAATTTAACAAATAATATCAAGTTAATATTTTTAGTAAGTAAAAACTATCTATAAAAGTAAATAGGTACACTGAGGTGTCAAATGTGATATTTGATGTAAAAGGTGTGACTCTGCAGATGAGACCATCAATCACGTTTTCTTTGAATGCCCTCGCTCATGTGAAGTTTGGGATTTCTCTCATTTACGGCAGTCATGTCAGCTCCATTTCTGTGTTCGGATATCCATGTTTCTTCACTTGGTTGTAAGATTGATGGTTCTTGAAAAGCAACCAATGTGCATTCAGGATTGGGCTGGTGGTATTGCGTTGGTGAGGAGCTAACCTTGTTGTTGGGGAGCCAAATGTCTAAGACGGAGCTCCTCTCCCATACATTCGGAGTTAGAAGCGTTGTTGTGGGCCATGAAGCGGATACGTGATGCATGAATCGCTTGTCAACATTTCGAGACTGATTGTGCTAAGTTACTCACTATGGTGTAATCTCCTAAAGATTGGTCGTTCTTCTTCAACCTGCTCGATGAGTTTAACTCGCTGGAGTCCTTCCCACTATTCTCTATCTCTTGGATCCCGCGTGCATCAAATACGAAGATAGATTGTCTTGCCCTTGCTTTGTGTTCTCTTATGTCTAATGTTTATTTTGTAAACCCTTTTCCTCCAGCTTGAGCAACTAACCGAATAATTTCCTTTTAATTTATTGTTTGGTAAAAAAAAATAAAGAAAATAGCTGTAGATGAGTTCAAAGTAATAAATAAAATTAAATTTAACAAATAATATATATTTAATTCTTTTCATAAGTAAAAAAAATGTATAAATGTAAAGAGACAAAACCTTAGTTATAGAAAATAGTTGTTTTTTTTTGTTTGTTATAATGCACTAATGAATATACATTTACAAATCTACTATCTATACTACCACTAAAGTGTATTTGTACACACAAATATATTTTACTGTTAAAATATACTCTTTAATCTTTAATACTACCAACAAATTATCTTTTTTTTTTTGTTCCACAAATGATAATTGTTTATTAATTAAGGAAAATCATTACAGAGAGTTTGAAACAGCCAATTTGGCACAAAAACATAAATAGAGTAATATTGTTTATCAGTACAGCCAAATTTAGCTAAAACATGTGCCACTCTATTACTTTCTCTCCTAGTGAATTCAAAGGAAATTTGATGGAATTTAGAAGACCAAGTTCTTATGTCATTGAGGAGATTTAATAAAGAAACATTCGAGATTTGTCCGTTAACCAATTTGATCAAGACTTCACAATCTCCTTCAAAAGTCACCGAATGATATCCTCTTATCCAGGCTTGTTGCATAGCAATAAGCAGACTTTTTGTTTCAGCTTCTAAAGGTGATCCAGCATGACTTAATCTTGTTGCACCCCATGCCTTTGCTTCTCCTTGATGGTTCCTAAACATCCAGCCACTTGTTGCTTGATGAGTATGTAAATCATAACTAGCATCAAAATTACACTTGAGATATGGTTGCAGTGGAGGTTACCAGCGATTGTTGTTTGTTCCAGAAGTAGTCTTTCTAATCCCTGAAGGTTTTAAATGTGTAATCCATTCTTTTGTATCTGACCTCGATTGTAACACTGTTTTGGATGGGCTCTCACGGTAGTCATTAAAAACCTGGTTGTTCCTTGCTTTCCAGATCCGCCAGAGTAGAATAAAAGGCATGATAGAATCAAATATATTGACATTCTAAGAAGAGTAGGAAACAATTTGAGTGATGATATCCTCTTTAGATACTGGTAAATCATTGATGTTTAGAGCATTGGTATTTGAAAATCTCAAGGCCATTTTTGCGAAAGAACATGAGAACAGTGCATGGTGGATAGTTTCCTCTGTTTGATGACATCTTGAACACACCGGATCAATATTCATACCCCTTGTCCGCAGTCTTGTTTTTGTTGGTATAGCTTGTGAAACAATGCGCCAGAGAAAGTGTTTTATTTTGGGAAGAAGTTTGAGTTTCCAAATTTTGTTTTTTTTAGTTCTACCGAGCCATGTGGAATGTTGGGTACGACTCTTGGATCGAAGGGATAGTGTGTAATAAACCAGTAACCGGTTTTAACTGTATATTCTCCCGAACGCGTATAGTTCCAATAAGTTTGTCAGGTTGTTCTTCTTGAGAAAGATAAATGTTTTTGATTAGAACTTCCTTTGTCTGACCGACCAATAATGATAATTTGTGTGTGTCCCATGATCTAAAACCTATATCATTGGAAATTACATTCTCTAGTAGCATATCTGGTTGTGGTGTTATGGTTTGAATTGTTCTCGGAGGATGAGTGTTGAGAAAGTTATCTACTCCTAGACGTATAGTTTTACCATCACCCACAATGTAACATGATCCTTTCTTTAACAGCTCTAGTCCAGTTAAAATGGAAGACCAACCATATGATTGATTTTTTCTTGCTTTCGCATCTAGAATGGACTCGTCCCTATAGAATCTAAGCTTCATGATACGTGCAAAGAGAGAGTTAGGATATTGGATTAAACAGCGTCATTAAATTTTGCTAAATCCCTGAAACCCAAACCCCCTTCTTTCTTTGGTGTTTGTAATTTTTTCCACGCAATCCAGGGAATACTACGTTGATTTGAATTCTTTTCCCACCAAAATTACATTAGGAGAGATTCTATTTCTGCAGTTATTCCTTCTGGCAACTTGAAACAACTCATAGCGTAGACCGGCATTGAGAGAGCCACTAAATTTAACATGATCTCCTTACCTGCAGGAGACAGTTTTTTTGCTGTCCACCCCGAGGTGCGTTGTTGAACTCTGTCTACTATATATTCGAACATTTCTTTCTTTTTACGGCCAAATTGTTCCGGGAGACCTAGATATTTGCCTCCTCCACCATGATTAGGGATATATAAGATTGTCTTCAGTCTAGTTTGAGTGTTTGCACCAAACACTCAAACTAGACTATCAAGGATGGTGAAATGAGTACACTGTAAATCTTTCGAGGGATTGGTTTCTTTTGCCATGCGATTTTGCTGACTCAATGGTTTGCTTCTGATTCGACGGAACGTCAATCTCAAACATTTCATCTGAAGGATTTAACGATGGAAGAAGTAAAGAGATTTATAGAAGACTATTGTTCCGAGAGAGTAGCAAGTGGTTTATCACTTGTTCAAGACACTAATGCTGCTTTCTATCAAGCAATGAGTGCTAACTCCATCTTTAACCAGTTGCCGCCAATGTTGACAATACCATCATGCACCCACAGATGTTCCAATGTTTTTGGTTTCGCCTGATGAAGCTCTAGATGTTCCACTTGTGCCGCTACATGTTGGACCGAGAGAGGAACCCACCACTGGCGTGCCGAAAGAAAGGAAAAAGCGAAAAACGCCTCTCGCAACACAGGTTTTGTCTCTGATTCCTCAGTTTATAACTAATTATAACATTATACGATTTGTTAGGGTTACCTTTAGATTGGAGACAAATTACTTGCACTACAAGGAAAGCTATTAAAAGAGTGACTAATTATGTCTAGATTTTAGTTTGAAAACATGATCATTGCGTTTATATAAGGCATTTTGGTAATTACCTGATTACGTAGAACAATAGCTAAACTTATAGGGTACATAAGATTTTACCAACAAATTGTCTTTATGAATAAATTAAATAACTTATTATTTGTTTATTCACTTTAACATTTTTATAGTTACAAAAATGTATGTGTTAATAATTATATATTATATTAACAGTCTGTCGAATAAATTATTTGATTGATGAAAAAATATGAGACGGTTTATTTTTTATTTTTTATACTTCAACAATCTTTTTCTTTATCTAAAGGTGAGTATTATATTTTTAATTGTATATTTTGTTATAAATCATATTATGAATCATATTTTAAAATCATATATTTAAAGCATATTTTATCCATTTAATCTTCCTAAATCATATTTAAAAAAATTAACATCATATTTTAAAATCATATATATATATATAATATTATATTTCCATAAATCTTATTTTAATACTTTTATATGCATTATTTTTAGTTATAATTTCATACATTATAATTTTAATAATACTTATTTAAACTATATAATCTAAAAATTCACATTTTAAATCATATCATGCATAATTCTTTTTTAAACACATTATATTCTAAATCATATATTATTTTTATAAATTATATTAAGAAAATAAAAATCATATTTTTTAATCATTTTATATTTTCATTAATTATATTTTTAAATCAAAATATTAAATATTGTTTTTCCTTTCTAGTCTTTTAACATAAAGTTGTGTCATTCTAGTTATTGGATAGGATGGAATGTTAATCTATCAATTAATTGCCAAATTTGTGTCAAACAGGTATATTTTCATTTTTCAAAATTATTTTTTTTATCTTATATAAAAGTAATCATTTTTATTGAAAACTTAGCAACTTAAAATTAAAATAAGTAAAGAATATTATAATTTTGAATTTTCTTTATAAGATTTTTTATTTTAAATAAAATTAGATTTTAATTTGGAGCATTTTCAAAATTGTCCTTTATTCATACCCTAATTAAAAAGGAAAAATTATCTAAAATATTACATAAAAGTTGGGTAATTACTATAATAACACATCTAGTCTCAGTCTTACTAAAACAATACATAAAAGTTTGCAAATTACTTATTAGCCTTTGTCTCTTATTGCCATTTCTAATTAAATTTTGTTGCAAAAAAAACTTAATTATACAAGAAAAATCATCAGCTAACTTTATTTGGATCTTGGATTAGTAAGCAAAGGAAGCTCTCTCCTCTGTGTCTCAGCTTTCTGACGATGGGTTGGATTCGGCTTCACCGAGATTTTGACGAGGCTGTTGGTTAATATTGTTGCATGTTCATTTTCTCGTTTATTGCCGGAGTTCCAGTGATCCTTATATGGATCTATCAGCCGTTGTTCACAAGGTAAGTGATTTGGTGTCTCCAGTGAGATATTTCCGAATCTTTTAGCTGCTTTTTTTTTTTTTTTTTTTTTTGAAATTTCTTAGTAAATTTTTGTTGATTGGATTCTCCTTAGATTTGCTTAAATTCTCCAGTTTTGTTATGTGTGTTAGATTTGTTGTCAAAAAGACAAAACTCATCAGCAGGATAACTTTTTTGTGCCCGCATGTAAATTTGGAGGCTTATTTTACATAGTCCCTTTTCTGGGTTTAGGTTTGTATCAATTTAGGTTTCTTAATAACCCCTTTTCCATTACTTTTCTCTTGCTGCAGCTAGCTATGATGGATCTGAATCGCTCGCTCCGTCGACACCCCTAACTCTTCATCCTCTCTTCCCGACGATCTATGTCCCTCTCTATCTTCGATTTGGGACTCATATAGTCATACGGCTGAAGACAAGACAAGAACAAGAACTAGAGAAGGTGAGCATTTTTTGGTTTCTATTGTTGTTCACGTCTTTGGCCATCTATGTCTCATGCTGATGTAGTTAATAAAATCATGCTATAGTCTCATTGTGGGTGTCGTATCATTTGATATTAGATGATCTTTATTTTGGTTTACCTTCGTCGACTTCCCCATTTTGTTCTCTTATCTCGAAGATAGCTTGAAAAATAACTCAATTTAGTGGGAATGATTTGAATTTACGAATTATTTCAATTTAAGAGATTTTTGTGGTTTTGTTCAGGTCATATGGATCACAGGGGCTAGCCGTGGAATCGGTAACTCCTGTTTTTTTTGGATTATCTCGAATCCTTTTATTGTGGCTACGGACTGTTCATGTTTATGATTGGATACAGGGGAAATTCTTGCTAAACAGTTTGCAAGTTTAGATGCCAAGCTTATTCTCTCCGCGAGGAATAAAGCTGAATTGGAACGGGTTAAGAGTGAGCTCAAAGGTACTAATGAATAATAAAGGAAAGGTCTCCGCTTTTGAACTCTGTTTTAAGAAGTTCTTATCTCTTTGTTTGATGATTGCCTTTGATTTTTTTGTGTTGTTTGCTTTGCCGATTGATTCTGTTTTTTTTTAATTTTTTTAATTTTTTTAATTTTTTTTTTTTTTGTGTGAATTATTTTTTGCTATGTGACTGTAAAATCATCTGCTCTTGCACTGTTTTTTGATTTAGAATATTACGTTGATGAATTTTGATTTTGATAGGATTGAGTCAAGTGTAATTCAGAAACTTTGATTAGTCATAAATGATGATATGGTGTATCTTAATTTATATACCTGGTGAAAGCTTGTTTTCACCCCTAGAAAAGTTGTTTGTATGCGTTAAACACTTGATTTATGCCATCTAATATGCCTCTGTTTTACTTGCTCGCAGAATAATAATTGGAGGCCTCACTTTACTGAACCAATGAGCCTTGTAGCCATGTGCTCCAAATAAACTACTGCAGAATTTAAGCAAGAGGAGCACAAGAAGGCACCAAAATTCAAAAGAAAAACCTTTGAAAAAAGGTACTACTGAAGTTATGTAGTTTAGTACAACTTACTTCATTTGTCTCTCTCTCTATCTAACTTAGCGTAGTACTACTGAAGTTATGTAGTTTAGTAGTGAAGTTAAATTTTTTTTCTCTGTTTTAGGTTGGAATGATGATGATGTTTTAGCAGCAGATGATGATGAGTGAGAAGACGAAAAGAAGGAGGACAGAGAAGATGGTCGGAGAGGACGCCATTGTTAAGAGATGATGAAGAAGAGGATTGGTGTGTGAGTGTGTATTTATAGGCGCGGCAACGTTTTGTTGTGTGTCCGTCCGTTAATTTGAATAATTGGGATAATGCTGTGACGTTTTTTTTGACTTGTTAATGATACTATATATGGATTTCGTGATTTTTGCTTCTCAGTTTATATATATATCTGCAAATGACACAAATCAAAGAATAGTTTACTGTTGTGTCTTCTTACACTCGTTTGGTATCGTTCAGTCTTTGTCCCGACCCGTCCACAGATTATTATTAGTCTATAACGATCATCTTCTTCCTTTTTATTTCTTGGGAGAGTTACTATAATATTACTAGGAAAAAAAGAGTTGTAACAGGATAGAGGGACTGACATGTGTTTGGTTGTAATTAATAGAATTTTAGGGTGAATTTGAGGTTTTATTTACAACTAGATCACTTAGCCACAACTGAGAAAATTTCAGTATAACTTGAACTACTTGGTGCAACCGTACTAGAACTATTAAAATAAGTTTAAATATGGATCATGTGAAAACGAATAAAAAAATAGATTTTTGACAGCGGAATATTCATTTAAAATCATCATACATGTGGTAAAATGAACCAAAAACAAAAGGATATTAATAAAAATTTATTTGGTATACACATAATTATATATAGTTGTCCAGTTGTACTCTCATATTCATAGTTACACTTTTGCATTTTTCCGTATTTTCGGTTGGACTATAATATAAATTATTAATTAGCAGTTGGTCACATGATTTATCACCATTAATTAGCATATACAAGGTTTTTATAACACAATGTTCATAAAAACTTGGGCCTCATTTCTTTTGCTTCATTTGAGGTGATCACTTACTAAGTCTTCCTTATATTATAAAGAGTGTTCTTTGTGAAAACGATAGTATATATTAGAAAGTGATAAATTCTTGTATTGTTGATTAAACAAGGTTATTTAATAGTTTAATATGTAAATAAATTATTATAAACCTTAATTATCATTTTAAATATAAATGCAAATCTAAATATATATTTAGTTGTACCTAGTTGAACTGAGTATTATATATTTATGTTATCTAAATATTACCCTCTATAGTTAAAATGTAATTTTGTGTGGTTATTATTCATTACCTCTCTCGGAAATATAATAAATAAACAAACAATTACAAATTACATAGGTTATTCTAGTAACATCTCTTACTTTTTTTAGTAACATCTCTTACTTGTTCCATTTCCGGTGAACAACAACGACAATATTAGCTAGGGTTGCAGAAGAAGATATGTTGAAGATGACTACAAAATTACAATAATATTGTTCATTAAAACAGATTTATGGTAAAAAGTTTGATCATGCAGTTGCTAGGGAAATCAAATTACAATTAGCAACACAACTGTATTTGTGAAAAATCAAATTTGATTCAGAAGCGTTTGAGTAAAAATCAAATTTGACTCTTCAATCCTCTAGCTTAAGGTCGCTTCAACCCATGTTATAATTGAGCTTCTTTCTTCTCTGACCCTCTCAGATTCGCTTCAATCCCTAAGCTTTTCATGTTCGTATTTTGCTGGGTTTAAGTTGATTTTTTCTGGGTTTTGTTTTTAAGTATATGGGTTCATGATTGTTCATGATTGTTTTCATGTACGTATATGGGTTCATGATTGTTCTCGACTTCTCGTTATCTTGATTGTGTATGTGTTCATTATGGCGATGGTTTTGTGTTGTTTTCTTAGTTTATGGTTTGTCGTGTATCAATTGTTTTTGTTTGATTTGGTTAATGGAGGTGGAAACGTTGGTCTAGTGGTTTTGTTTAGAAAATTGTTTTTTGTTTGTTAAAGGAGGTTGTCAATTTGGATGGTAAATCAATAGCTCGATCATAATCTTTCACCAGCTCGATCTCACTATTGTTTCTATATGTTTGTTTCTAGTTTTGGTAGCTCAAATCATCACATAGTCCAAAGAAAAGACCTGCAAAAAGCTCTTAATTCGACAATCAAGTTGGTGCCATTAACTCAAGAGGTGAGTTTTGTTATTGATCTCTCTTTCTATCTCTCTTTCACTGAGTTTATTGTATTTTTGTTATCCTTTAACTCCTATCAAAAGAAACACTTTTGTTTATTTTTTCTAGATCAATGGACAGTCAAGATGTATATACTCGTAGTGGAGATGGTGGGCAAGGGCAAACATCAGTGGATACATCACAATCTAAAAGCCTGGTAAGTGTTTCTGATGTCCATTATAACCTAACTCAATTTGTGAAAAGTTATAAATCTGTTTGACCTATTATAACAATCTAAAAGCCTGGTAAGTGTTTCTGATGTCCATTATCACATAACTCCATTATAACATAATTCATTAACGACCTTAAGCAAAGATTGATCATGCAGTTGCTAGGGAAAAGTTTAGTCGAGTGATTATTAGACATGATTTGCCTTTTCTTTGTGTTGAATATGAAGAGTTGAGGGATTACATTCATTACATGAATCCAGACTATAAGTTTTATACTAGGAACACTGCTGCAGCTGATGTGATTAAAACTTGGGAAGAGGAAAAACAGATTATGAGGTCTCAGCTAGAAAAGATTCCTAGTAGGATATGTTGGACTTCTGATTGTTGGAGTTCACTCGGTGGAGATGGATATATTGCTTTAACGGCACATTACATAGATGCAAAGTGGGTATTGAATAGCAAAATTTTGTCATTTTGTGACATTCTTCCTCTCCACACGGGTGATGCAATAGCTAGTAGGATCTATGAATGTTTAAAGGAGTGGGGAATAGAAAAGAAAGTTTTTACGCTTACTTTGGATAATGCTAAAGCCAACGATTGTTTGCAAGATATATTGAGAGATCGTCTTAATCTGGATGATAATTTGCTGTGTAGAGAAGAGTTTTTTCATGTGCGGTGCTGTGCACATATCTTAAACCGTATTGTGCAAAACGGTTTGCTTGTGATTGATGATGCATTGTCTAAGATCAGAGAGACTGGTAAGTATATTAAAGGCTCAACATCTAGGAGAATTGCGCTTGCAGAATGTGTAGAAGGTGAAGGTGAAGTGGTTCTATCTTTAGATATACAAACGAGATGGAACTCAACATATGTGATGCTGACAAAAGCTTTGAAGTATCAGCGTGCATTGAATAGATTTAAGTTAGTTGATAAAAACTACAAGCATTGTCCCTCAAGTGACGAATGGAAAAGAGTAAAGGTTATTCATGAGATTCTGATGCCATTTTATAAGATTACTACTTTGATGTCTGGGAGAAGCTACTCAACTTCAAATTTATATTTTGGACATGTTTGGAAGATTCAGTGTTTGCTGGAAGTGCACCAATACAATGAAGACAAGACAATTCGAGATATGATTTATAAAATGAGGATGAGATTCGATAAATACTGGGAAGAATATAGTGTTATTCTTGCAATGGGGGCTGTTTTGGATCCTAGGATGAAATTTAAACTTCTAAAGCGTGCTTATGCTGAGCTTGATCCATCGACTTCACAGGAAAAGATAGATTTCCTTGAAAGTAAGCTTATAAAGCTTTTTGAAGAATATAGAAAAGCATTTCCTTTGACCCCTTTTGTGAGTTATGCTAGAACAAATTCTCGTGTTTCAGAATGAGGAATTGAGAATTTGGATGATCATGTGCTAGATGTAAGTTTCTGATAATGATCTGACTTTTATTAAATTTGAGATTGTGACTTGGACTTGTTATCTTGTTGATATAACTTTTCATATGATACATGATTTATTCGACTTAGATGATGTTCCAGAAGTTGAAGAAGGAAAGTCAGCGTTAAGAATGTATTTGGAGGACCCAAAATTAGATATGAAAAGTCATCCCAGTTTGAATGTTTTGCAGTATTGGAGAGAAAATAGACATCGTTTTGGTGCCCTAACATACATGGCAATGGACGTGCTTAGTATCCCCATTACAACCGCTGCTTCTGAGTCCTCTTTTAGCATTGGTGCTCACGTAATAAATAAGTACGAAGTCGTCTCCTTCCTAGCAATGTCCAAGCTTTATTGTGCACTCGTTCTTGGCTATATGGTTATCCGACTAATGATGAAGGTAAGAGACAAACTTGTGTACTCGTGTGTATTGTTCTTGTATGATGTGTGTTCTTGTACTCGTGTGTATCGTTCTGGTAAGATGAAGCTTTATTGTGTATCGTTCTTGTCCAAGCTCATGTACATGTGTGTTGCTATTATTTGATTGACTAAGCTCGTATATGTATAGTTGTCATTTTGATGCCATTTTGCTGTCTTGCTTCTTATAAACTGGTTTGTATTATGTAGATGAGAAGGAGGAGAGAGTTGTTATTCGGGAAAACCCAACTTCTACTTGAAAAGAATAGGGATAAGAAGATCTGTGGTGTTAAGAAGGTGAGTCTATTGGTTTCTAAATGTTTAATATCTTGCTTTCCTTTTTCAAAAATTGTGATTGAATCCTTAAGAATGGTTTTTGTTCAATGTCTGCAGACAAAGGCTGGTGATCCCAAAAAAGAAGTGAGATCCTCAAGACAGAATCTTTATCTTGTGGGTCTTTGATGTGCAATGTCACTAGACATTTCGAATGGTTCTTATTTTATTTCTGTCAACTTTTGTTTTGAATACATCTTATTCAAACTCTTTCTTGTCTATTTCCACCATTTTGATTGCAAATGTGAGTCTCTGGCCGTTGTTGAATTGATTTGCTCACATGATAATCTCAAGTTTAAAGATAGATTTCTTTGAAAAAAAAACAGAGGAGGCAGAGAGAGAGAGAATCATTTAACAAACATGGGAGGAAGAATTTACAAACAAGTTTCAGAACTCATTAAGAATTATTTAATCATTTAACTCATTTAATCTAAACTCATTAGGTAATGAGTTGATTTGAGTTGAGTTAATCATTTTGACACTCATAATAGTAACTCTCCCTTTTAAAAATACTCATCTATGTTGACCATTTTTAAAACTACCACTTTTTATGTACAAAATGACCAAATTACCCTTTCTTTGAGTGATGACAATAATGTACAATCATCAAAATCGAAAAAAAATTTCCCGCCGAAAAAAAAATAAGAAATATTTCCCGCCAAAAAATGAAAAAAAAATTTCCGCCAAAATCAAAAAAATTCCCGCCAATTTTTTTTGAAATTTATACCTGTAAACGCTTTTAAACACCTTGTAAATGCTTTTACAAGTTGTTTAAAAATCTTGTAAAAGCGTTTACAAGTTATAAAAACCTTGTAAAAACGTTTACAAAGTGTTTAAAAGGTTTTTAAACACGTTGTAAACGTTTTTTAAAAAACATACAAGGTGTCTAAATATCTTTTAATAAAATTTTAAAATTCTTTTTAAACTCTTTTAAAAATCTTGTAAAAGCGTTTACAAGATGTTTATAAGGTTTTTAACCATAGCGTTATTAAGCGTTTTGAACGACTGGTTTAGCGGTTTAAAATTGGTGCGTTTGCGGGAGGTTTACGACTGGTTGACCAGCGGGTGCAATAGCGGTTGGAACATAATAAATGTGATATATAATATATAAATGTTTTAAAAACCAAAATTTTTATTAAACTTGATTTATAATTGAAAATTTTTAAAAATACTAAAATAATTATTCAAAAAACAAATAAATTTCATATTGAAATACTTATTCCTTTATGCATTTGGCTTTTCACCAAAATTTTAATCAAGTAATTTGCTAAATGACAAAACATATGCTTTAGATCGTAGATATTTTCTCTTTTCTCTTAGATCGTGGGTCAGTAGTTGCATTGGTAGGATGGTCAAGTGAGAGTTGAGAAGAGTCACTGGTGATTTGTTTTAATATTTTTCACAAATAATCTTATTTTTAAAAATTTCTGATGAAATATTATATTTACTTAATTTTTTTTGAATTTTTGTGCGATGTGCCATTAAATTTACATCAAATTTTCCGGGTTATTATTAATTGGAATATTATTTTCTTATAATTTTTTATTTTATAATCTGTGCAATCGTATCTGTACTTTATTTTCTCTCATCTTTTTAATGAGTAAAATGGTTAGATAGAAGATATCACAAAAAAAAATTTCATTATCATTGATTTCTTTTAAGTTTTGATACAAAAAAAAAAAAAAAAATTCCAACCGCAATCGCCTGCAACCGTAAACGCTTGCGAAAAGCAGCTTTTGGAATTCAGTGGTTTGGAGCGGTTGGGAACGATTAGGAGCGATTGGGAGCAGTTTATGTGATTGGTTCCAATCGCTAGCAACCACTACCACCCGCAAACGCTGCGTTTGCGGGAGGTAGCGGGAGAACCAGTCAACACCTGAGTAAAGTCTAAAACATTTATAGTTTTACACTGAGTAAAACATGTAATTTCTACTATCCAAAAATATCTAGTTTTTTATTTTAAGCATATGTCAATATTCTAGATTCATTAGTTGAATTTTAGTTTTCCTAAAGTTTAAAAGATTTGTTAGTTATTAACTCAGAAACTTTATAATTAGTTTAAAATTTTTTAAAAATACAATACCAAATAAACATTTCATTTACTCAATATTATAAAGTACACGACCAAAAATTCTATATCAATATATTTTTATAACACTACGGTATATATGTTTTCGTTAAATATGTTAAATTGTTTTTGTTAAGTACATTTAGTCACGTATGCTCAAGGGTAACTCCTGTAGCCATGTTACTTTATGTTTATATTAGAAAAATTATTTTTGTTTTGAAGATTTTTGCGGATAAATATTATGGAAAATTAAATCATGGTATCTCTTTTGGTTAATTCTTTTCATTTACATTTTTTTAATGGTTTTTAGTCTTACAATTAAATTAAGTGTTGATTTGTTAAGTTATTTTTAAAAAGTAATAATATCTCTCCTCACAAGCGTACGGAAAACTAGCCTAGTATTATTTATAGAGATAAAGTTATCTTTATAGCCCTGTTCGTTTCAATGTCGCAGCGGAGTATTGAAAAATCTTAAAGATTTTTAAAACCTAGCCTAGTTATCTTTAACATGTTTATAGCTAATTTTAACACTGTCAATAGTTAAAGGTTATGTTTGACTGTAAAGAGAAAATCTTGGGCCTTGACGAGCAAGCTTGAAAATCTTGAAATCTCTTTTTTAAGATTTGATTAGTTTAGTTTAATTTTGATTTGGATTTTTTGCAACATTATTATATACCTAATCAAACTTTTTGATTAAATATTTTCTTCATTTAAAATGAATTGGAATTTGATCAAAAAAAAAAAAAAAAATGAATTGGAATCTTGAGAGAATATTGTTGTTTTGTAAAAGATAAAACTGGTTGATAAACAATAATATAAAATATTTATAAACAATAGTATTATTATCTAAAAAACCGACACTGAAGTAAGATATTTTATTTTTCACTAAAATATTGAAATCTTTTAATTTCAAAAGAAAAAATAAATTGATTTCATAGAGATATTTTAGAAATAAAATGTTTTTGCGATTTTGGTGTGATTCAGTTGAAATATTTCCATAGAATAATTACGTTAATTAATATGTTTCCAAAAATATTTTAATCTCTTACTATAAGAATTACGTTAATCTTAATCTCTTACTATAATAATTACGTTAACTACAACGAGAATATTTCTCTTTTTGAATGTATAATAGTATGTTAATCAATTTGTTTCCCAAACTATATGGAAATCAAAAATATCGGTAAATTAAGATCCGATTTTTGTGGAATATTGTGTTTTAATATTAAATCCTTTAATATCAGTTCCGATTTTAATGGAATTTTATGATCAAAATCGGAATAAATAATTTGTTAAATTTGTTTCTTAATGATATGGCATTGCATGTAAATAAGTCTAACTCCAAGCCTTCTTTTATATTTGTATTTCAAAAATCCCCTAAGATTTTGGAGGGAATATCGGTTTCGAGAGAAAGAATCCTAGAAAGACAACATAACCAACCATGGTAAGTGAAAAAGAATCTCAAAAGAGATTTCAATCCTTTTTTAGGATTTTCCTGTTTAAACCGATCCATGATCAAAAGAGGAATGTAGCGTAATTACAAAGATTTCAATCCTACTACATAAACGAGGAATGTAGTCAAGAAGACTTTAGTAAATCCAAAATCTCCGGTACCAGAAAGGCCTCCCTAATAATGATGTCCTGCCCGTCCTTTGTTTTGATTGAGCCGCGTGATAAATACCTTTTGATGTTACCCCTGCAATTCTCCACAAGGATGTAACAAAACCTGTACAAACAAATAACGGATCCGAAATTAGCAAAACAAAGAGAACCAGAGTAAAATTTTGAAGACAGAGATGGAAATCATACCCTACGTTGTCAGGCGGCAGGTAGATCCCCATGATCCTAGCGTTTCTCCCAAACGTCTTCTGGAGTTCTCTTTTGATAGCATCCTTCTCCATTCCTTGCTTGAAGTTACTCACGAACAGGGTTTTTCGATGGTTTAGCAAGCGCGCAATGAAGATGGGGCAAGCAAGGTCTTCTGCCTGGACTCTGATTAATTCGCCCTTCATCTTCAAGACCTTTCTTGTCTCAGAAAGTTTCTCCATAACAAGAACACAAGTCCTTGTGTTGTTGTCTTCGGACTTTTCGAGATTCACCTTTTTAATGGACGCCTTGTTCTCAAAGAAAGACAAGCTAGAAAAAAAAACAAAAACCAAAATAATGATAAGCCAAGCAGAGAATCGACATTAACAATAATCTCAACAAACACAATCTAAAACAAACAAAAAAACTTACATATCAGATTTGGTAGTATTTGCGTGCAAATTCTGCAGTCTAATTTTACGAGAATCAAGAAGGCACTCGTATCTCTTGTCGTCCATATCCACTTGTTCTTCAATATACTTGGAGTATATTGGATCATCCAAAAGCTGTCACAGATAATGGATAACTGTTAGTACATGAGTTCGAAACACAGAAGCATCTTCTTATTATGGGCAAACAGATTCATTCTATATAACAAAGATAACAAAGCAGAGTCAAAGATAGCAAAAACAGATTTAGCCAACCTATCGATAGATCATAAAACTAAACAGCCTAAAACAACAGAGATATCATCATGAAGGATCCCCTGAAAATCCCAAAAGAAACAGCTTCTGCTGCTGTCGAGGGGGTTTGTAGTCAGGTTGTTGTGTCACAGTGGAGACTGAGCCACCTTGATATCATGAAGGATCCCTCTGTAGCTCGTCAACGCACAACCAAGGGCAAGTGAGATACTTAGAGCACCTTGCGATCTAACTAAGCCTTCATAAAGGAACATGTGCCTAAACTAAGAACAAATTTTACAACTAATGGGACTTGTGAACACCTTGATATCATGAAGGATCCCTCTGAAGCTCGTCAACACACAACCAAGGGCAAGTGAGATACTTAGAGCACCTTGTAATCTAACTAAGCATTCATTAAGGAACATGTGACTAAACGAAGAAGAACAAATTTTACAACTAATGGGACTTGTGAACACCTTAATATTATGAAGGATCCCTCTGAAGCTTGTCAACGCAAAACCAAGGGCAAGTGAGATACTTAGAGCACCTTGTAATCTAACTAAGCATTCATTAAGGAACATGTGACTAAACGAAGAACAAATTTTACAACTAATGGGACTTGTGAATGGGAGAGAACATCATCGACGGGGACTGAGTAGGAGTCTGTCTCAGAGGGAAGAAATCGAAAACATGGGAAGAGGAAGGGAAGAGAGAAAATCGAAAACATGGGTTTTCGGCTCCTAGGGCTATTCAAATTTCAAAAGGAATTTCATAAATTTGGTACCTCTTCGTCGTCGTAAGCACCACTACGCTTCTTCTGCAAAATCTCCTTTCTCTTCTTCTTCCGATCCTCCTCCACTTTCGCCTTCCGTCTCTGAAGACCGTCATCCACAACCGTCTTCTTACTGGCTTTTCTTCCCGACATCGTCGATGGAGAAAAGATAAATTTTTGGACTTTTTGGTCTATAAAATAAGAAATGTCGGTCTTTTGTTACAAAAGAGTTAAAAAACCTAAACTTGAAAATGTCTTCACAAAACCAGAAGGCCGACTCCAAATGGAACAAGATGTGAGTTTTTTATTTTTTGTTACTTTTCTTTTCTTTGCTCCTGAAGTTATTAAAAGACCAAAACTCTGATTAAAAACGTGTCTTGCTTTTGTAACTTGTTAAAAATTGTGCAGAGAAATATAGAAGCATGTAATAGTCTGAAAATGAATGTTAACATATGAAGACATGGATTAAGCTTCCTCAACTATCTGTGTCCATATTCAGACATGGATTAAGCTCTACAACATATGTAGTTTGCTATGAAAGAAAACAACAAGAAGGAAGATTACAAGAACACCAGCTGCCATATCCCATGGCTTTAAACGGTACTCCCAGTATGAATCTGCAATCCCAAGTGCCACGTGACACATGTCAACTGCTGCAGCACCGAGTCTCCGCACTCCCCGACTCACATCAGTGAACTCTTTGAAAAATTCCATGTTAGTACTCCATGCATCATCATGTTCATACCCAAACCCTGTGATAGGAAGTGCTCTCTCCTCCTACACTCAACCATAAATTATGTGTAATACAACCAACAAATCTACTGAACACAGCATGTCGATACTAAATTGGATTCCTGATAAGTTTACTTACAGCATCAGTTTTACTGACATGAAATTTTTGCCCGTTACACAATGCTCCACCACCTAAGAAGTAAACTAGTTAGCCAAATCTTATATATCTAACCAAACTAGACGAACAAATAAGCTGGCCACAATGTACCTGCTGTTGCAGAAAAGGTTCGAGTGTTCCAACACATTAGACTACCTACAAACTCTACATGCACAATGAAATTTTTTAATTTCTTACTTATCCTATTGGTCAAAGAATCAGCAGAGAGATACTGTCAATAAGTAATAGCTAGTTTGTGCATGTAATAAATAAGATCTACCATAGAGGCAGCAGCGGGATTTCCACGATACAGAACACCCACAGAAACAGCAAAACTGGGATATCCATGAGCAGAATTTGTTGTTCCATCTAACACATAAAAGGAAGAAAATTATCACTCAAACCTCACACAAATAAAGAGGAAAGCAATGAGATTTGTTAAAGAGAGCAAAAAATAGAGGATCAATGCACCAGAGATAATCAGAAGACGAATCGCGGATGATACCTCCTTATTCACCAAGAATAAGATGATCACTAAAGTTCTTTTTCACTACTTCCAAAATAGCAGCCTCGCTTGCTTTATCAGTACTGCAAAATCAGTAAAATACTAACACTTTGAATGCTTCAAACAAAATCAACGATGAACAAACTAGTCCTCAATCTATACATACACAAGCTAACAACTTTTAAAAAGCTGAAGAGAAGTGCTTACTCAGTGACCAAGTCAGTGAGGCCTTTATAAAGTGATAAATGGCTCCTCTTAATATCTAACGCTTCCCGAATTGTCTCTGATGACGAGAGAGACAGAGAGATAGTGAAAGCTGAGCGCCCTCGCACGGCTTGTTCCGCCACTAAAGCAAAGCGACCTCACCGCCTCTGATTCCTCCGGACAAGCCTCCGCCACCACGCACTCTGCAAACGCCTTGTTCAAATGTCTGCAGCCTGATCTCCTTGCCGGTCCCTCCGGAAACCGACGGTGGCACTGCAACAGTGCTTCCTCCAACCGATCGCAAGATCTCATCAGTGCTTACTGACATGATTTTTCCGGTGATCGATCCCTCTCACGTTATCTTCTTTGATGAGCTGTTCTTGTAGTGTTATCATCAGTTTGGAGTTTGGGCTTGGGCTTTTATATCATAACAAATGGAATAAGTCTACACAAAATCTATAAAAAAACACACACACACACAGATTTAAATTTTGTAAATTATAAAGCTTGACCAAAATTATAAAATTATATTATTTTTCATTATGTAATTTAAAAGAAAACCTATACTTTTTACACCTATAGTTTTTACATTATATACAAATAGATTGATGGTTATTGACTTATTGTGTTTTCATGTGGACTTCCCCATTTGTTCTTATTATTATTATTATTATTATTATTATTATTATTATTATTATTATTATTATTATTATTATTATTATTATTATTATTATTATTATTATTATTATCATAGGCTTTATTTTTCTTCAAAATGTGCTAAGTACATCTCTACCGCATTCTAAAAGATGGGTACTTTCTAAATGTAGTCGTATGTATGGGGAAAATGATTCTAATATATATGAAAAATAACTAATGTATAATAAAATTGAGAATTGTTTACAAGATTCCAAGTTTTAAAAGTTAAATAAATAATTTTTACCTACCATACCGATGCATACATATATATACCTCATAGCGTCTAAAACATTGCTACTTTAAAAATAAGCCTTCGGAGCTAATCAATTACTTAAAAAAATGAAGTAGTTGTGTATTTATGTACTAATGTGTTCGTAAATGGTCAAAATATCATCAACTTGTCTATTTGTTCCCCAACTAATCCTTTGCTTTCTAATGTTCATTATTCATGTGATTTGTCTTTTTCTTAAAAAAAATGTAACTGTGTAATTAAAAAAAAAAGAGAGAAGAATCTATGATTCTCATATAAATTAGAAAAAAAAATAACAGATTAAAATCATATAAATTATTAGGGTTGAAAAAATCATATAAACTACAATGAAAACTGTTCAAATCAATTAATGTATATATCTATCACTGTAGATATATATATATATATATGTATATGTTCGGTTGCCTATTTAAACATCCATTTATCTTACTTACATGCAGTAAGATCAAATCAAAGAAAAGAAAAAAATTACTCGAGCTCAACGAGTTTGCCACTTTGACGCATGGTGAGTATTTGAATTCCCATACTTGTCTTCACACAAGGATTTACAAAAAAAAAAAAAAAAAACACGACTCTAAGCCCTGGGATTGGTGGCAACATGGTGCGGTGACAAATGTGAAACCCCAAGGTGATTGTGGTGAAAAAATTTATATTAGTGATATACTTATACAATACTGTTTTGCTGTATTTAAAAGTAAAAGGCTATCCACACTATTTACAAACCGCAGTTGAAGTCATAAACAAAAAATTAATTAGTGTTATTCTTTTTTCCAAGCGGTTACGTTCACTTAGTTTCTTATTTGATTTACTGACAACTCAGAAAAAGAAAAAAAAAACCATAATGTAATGATATTTGATCAAATTCTCTTCGAAAAAAAAAAGAAAGATCATTTGATCAAAAAAAATCAAAATCAAAATTTATCTTTTTGTTCCTCTGTTTTTCGAGGGTTTTTTGGGTGTTAAAATGTTGTCCTTTTTTTATTGCCAAACAGGGAGTTGCTGGGCCTTTGCAACTGCTGGGCTGAAAGCATAAACTACATAAGGACAAAGGGTTTGGTTTCTTTGTCTGCATAGGAACTGGTTGATTGCAATGCAGAAAACAAAGGTTGCGGAGGAGGTTTCGAGAGCGTCGCTTACAATTTTATCAAGAAAAATGGTGGAATCATAACCGATACAAACTACCCATACGAGGCTATCCAAGGGAAATGCGATCCTTCAAAGGCGAAAGGTGTAAGGGTTACGGCTCCGTACCTCAAAACAACGAGGCAGCTCTTCTCAAACCGGTTGCTAACCAACCCGTAACAGTTGCAATTAATTCTGATCATCCAGATTTCCAATTCTGATCATCTTGTGACCTAATTTCTTTTATACTGCTGCCGTTGCTTGGCTTTGTTAGAATATTGAGAGGAAGAAGAAAAGAAACAGAGCAAAACAGAGCAAGAGACAAAGTCTCTTCTCCTTTAAGAAGACAAGAATGAAAAATGAATCTTTTATATATACGTGAAACTTGTTTCAGTTTACAATACGATCACAACGTCTATTTATAGACTTGAAACAATATGACGAAACATGACAAAGGATTACACTCGTGACTCTGCACTTGTACCTTTTGACATAAGCGTCGTTTCAACTCAATTATCACTAACAGGCTTCAGCAACCGCTGCCTTCGTTCTAAAATCATTAACCTAGCCACAGCCGTTGCAATAGCCTGTATTGCTTCGGCTATCTTTTATGTTGGATATGAGCTTTGCCCCCAACATTTACAAAAGCCCAGACAGATAATTTAATGAGGTTTTGGGCCTAAAGTCTTGGATCAAGTCCAATAGGTCGCAGGGGCAAAATCGTCATTTTGGTAGGAGACAGAAGAAACCCTAGGTCAAAGTTCCACTAAACACATGATATTATTGTGGTTTTTCTGTTTTGGTCTTCTCTGCCTCTTATTAACCCTTTACTAGTTGATTTATTTACCGACCCAACCACATATTAATCGGGTCGCTCCACCCGAACCAATAAATTATCGGATCCACTCAACGGAATCTCCAATAAGCTTTTACTGATTGGATATTGTTGGATTATGACTAAGTCTCTGAACTATTCAGTCAAGTCAGGATATGAGGCCGCGAGAATCATTTCTCGTCCTGCTTGTGAACTTCCTTTTCAGGGGCCTAGTGTTATGGCACTAAAAACACAAGCTTGGAAATTAAAAACTACACGGAAGTTGAAATATTTTGTACGGCAATGTATTGTTAGGTGCTTGGCAACAAGCCAAAAACTACACTATCGCCATATTGATAAAGACAAAGGATGTTTTAGATGTGGAGCAGACGAAGAAACCATCAATCATGTGATCTTCGAATGTCCCCCAGCTAGACAAGTCTGGGTTTTGTCGAACATCCCTTCTTCACCTATGTTGTTCCTGTCATCGTTGGTATACAATAATTTTGATTATTTATATTAGCGGGGTAAGGACGTGGGAGCGAATGAGGAGAGCTTAAGAGTATGTCCATGGATTATATGGTATATTTGGAAGGCGCGAAATAAAATTTTTTTTGAGAATATTTCAGAACCACCGCAAGAGACTCTTGATATCGCTATTCAAGAGGAAGAAGCGTGGAGGCGAGCAAATAGGAGAGAAGATCCCTTAGCAGGGACTGAGCCCATAGTGGAGATCATACCAGTTCCATCTGATGTTCCTGTTTGTTTTATTAATGGTTCTTGGCATGCGTCAGATTTACGAAGTGGACACGGTTGGATTATGTTTTGTGGTGGGAGATTGAGGCATTTAGGATTGAAGGGCTCGCACAGAAGTCTTTCCCCTCTTCATGTCGAGTTGGAGACCCTTTTATGGGCAATGAAATGCTTATTGGAGATTCCGTTGGCAAGTATCCTCATTATGACAGATTGTTCAGACCTTCTTACTATGACTTCAAACCCAGAGGCATGACCTGCATTTGCGGCAGAGTTGAAGGATTTTGTGTATTAGAGGGACTTATTCTCTTCATTAATTATTAGATATATCCCTCATAGTGGTAATACTTCCGCTGATCATCTTGCGAAATGTGCAAGAGGTCGCGGGTTTTGTTTTTCCCATGTAAGTTTGACGGTTTCTCACTGGCTCTCTCTAGAAGAGAGTTCTTAACCGTGAACTAGTATATGGAGTTTAGATGACAAAAAAAAAAAAAAAAAAAAAAAGATTAGGACCCGATAAGATATTTTATCTGTTCTGGTTCAGATTAGGATCCATACTTTTGGGACGGTACACCAGTGGATTTTCGGATCCTTTTTTTTTTTGCGCAGTCCTAGAATTAGATGAGAATAATAATAGGCTTTCGACAAAAAAAAAAAGGGAATTTCTCAAAAATAGCACTAATTTAATTTTTCTTCCAAACTTAGCACACGCTCTTCTATTTTCCAAAATTAGCACACAAGTAAAAGCACTAAAATTATTAATTAAATATTAAATAAAAATCTCGATCTTTGTTTCTGTAATAATGAGATTTCTGAGATTTTATTTTCATCGGTGATCGAGAAACTTTTGAGATTTTATTTTTACCGGTGTCGTCTTCTCCAACTAGTGAGCCCACGTCTCGATTCCTCCATAACCAGGTCCCAATCATAGATTTCTCGTCAATCGATTTTCATCGCTGATTTGTCGTCGTTGTCGTTGTGTTCTCGCCGCCGTGTTCTCATCACCGATATGTCCTCGCCGATCTCGCTTGGATCTCCGGTGACGTGTTCGGATAGAGTTCCAATGAAGCATAGGACCGAGATATTATCGATTCAGATTTTTGAGGTGTTGGTGATAGAGAGCCCTTGAACATCAATACATTCATTTGGGTTTTGATCAAACAGAACTCCAACATCAATGAACGCTTCTGCATGTTCCTTGTGGTGTGTATTTGACTAAGAGCTTCAATCTCACGAGTCATATCACCCTATACGTCGCCGATAGAGCGATTATCAAAGACCTTCAAGTGAGTGATTGATTAAGCTCGAATGAACCTTTTATGAAGAACTCAATTCAATGATTATATTTTGAATTGTTTAGTTTGTTTGTTCTCTAATAATGGTTGATTTTTAAAACTGTGATTGTATTTAGAGATTTAGGTATAGGTGTATCATTGTAAAAATGCATTAACGTTCTTAGGTAGTTGGTTTGATCTTGTTGTGTTATTTTGTGTGTGTGTGTGTATTGGTTCAATTTATAACATTTTTTTGATGGATAAATTGAATTTCTGTAACATTTTCTAGGATAGCTCCAACGCTCTGTTTCATCTTTGGAAAGTCTGTAGGCTTGAAGATAATAATGTAATCCTTTTAGCTTCTTGTTATGTACTATCTCTTATGTTCAAACCATTGAATTTGTTTGAAGTGCTCTAGACAATGATCTTTACTCTATTTATCCTTCTTGTTTAAGTTCTCTGTTTTTTAGAATCCCTTCTCCTATTCTTGCAACTTGAAAAATCAGCATCCAGCATCCAACAATTCTTGAAAATTCACGAAGGATCGCACGAAATTCATGAAAGATTCTTTTAAGTTCAGGATGCCTTTCATAATATAACTGGATTTCAAGATGAACTTAAGGAAGGATAATCAGATAACACTAAATATTTTTTTTCTTCATGGTTTTTTCTTCTTTTGTTGTATGTTGGTGTTTAGCTTGCTACTAGTTTTAGGACTGAGTAAAAATCTTCTTGATTCTCAATTCTCGATGGTTTTAAACATGTTGTTGCTTACTTACATCTCTTATTTTTTTCTTTCAAGAAATGATAGTTTAGCTGTTGCATCAGATTGATCCGATAAATGAGTTATTAGTAAAGCACCACAAGGACATTGTTTCAAGAGATTTTTGCTAAGACAACAAGTAAATAAAATTGAAACATGAGATGATGCACATAGACTAATACTATATTTCAAATTTATTTTCATAAAATTATTATTCATAGATGCTTCCTTACTCAATACAAACTTTTGTTGATAGCTCGTAGAATCCTCTCTCATGTTTTTGCAACTTGAAAAACCATCACCTAGCACTTCTTGAAAATTCAGGAAGGAATCTCTGAATTAAGGAAAGCTGCCTTAAATTTCAAGATAACTTTTATAAAATGTTTAAAATTCATGATGAACTTAAGGATAACCTTCATAAAAAGTTTGGATATTGGTAGACACCCAAATATGCAAAAAATGATATCATTTATCCTCACTAGTGAAGTAATCTTCCACATATAGAGGCAAAACACCAAAAAATATATTTAAAAATCATATTTATTTAAATTCAGGAAGGATTCCATACTATATAGGAAGAAAAACTCAAACTTCAGGGTAGCCTTAATAAAATATTTAGAAAGACACAGATCAAATTATTACTAACATATCATATCTATATATATATATATATATATATATATATAGATAAAATATCATGATAATCCCTACTAAATGGAGTAATTTGTGATACATTGCCAAAACAATAATTAAAAGATTCAAAAACACAGTATTTAGAATTAGGAAGGATTTCATAATGTTAGGAAAGCATCTTTGTAATTTAGGAACATTTTCTTAAATATTTAGAAATATCAAAAATAGTGATGACTATAACCAAAAAATTCTCTCTACCCTATCTGTTTCATCAACACTACTAGCCTACTCCATAACTCACAAAGATACATCAACGACAGTGACAAATTTTCTTACTCTTTACCAACTCATTTGTTCTCAATGTCATTATATTGAACACTTGTTATGCAACACTTATGGTGTTGACATATGCGGACTTCATACAACACACAACCATAATTTGAACATGTGATTCATTAAAGATTAAACCCAAAAATTCAATTACAACCAGAGGTTGTGCCACCCAAGTAGTCTCCATGTCCAATTCATTTTCCTCCGATTGAACAAGATATAAAACAAGAAGCATTCTTCTCTTGTCATTTTTGACCCAATTGAGAAGATCATCATGGCTAGTAGATGTACTCTTGTGAGCTACTTTACCAGAATCAACCACTCCTAAACAACTTACGCTTCTTCTCAAATGAATCATAAAGATGCTTAAAGCTCTCCCACATAATCCCACCATTGTTTCTATCATCTTGTAGTATAAGTTTCCCAGAAGTCATTAGCTGAACCTAAGTAGCATTTGGAGCCATTGATACTCTATTGATTACTAACAGTGTAGTTCCCTCCACCTCCTTCGTTGCATCTATAAACCAATACCATATAATCCCATCTAATTACATATGACAAGAAAATAACACATAATTCGGTTGGTGACGAAACAATTAACTATATTCAGAAGTCACAATTTCGTCAAGAATCTCAAAATCTGAGATCGATTGGAATTGGTACAAGAAGAAAAAGAAGAAGAAGAATAATAAGAAGAAGCTTCGCTGTAAGCTTCACCGTGAGCTTCACCGCGAGCTTCGCCGTAAGCTTCACCGCGAACTTCGCCGTAAGCTTCACCGCAAGCTTCACCGCAAGCTTCACCGCAAGCTTTGTCGGAAGTCTCTTGTCCAGTTCAAATGGATCGGATGGTAGAAGTTGAGACTTTTCCAGAGATCGAAACTTCTTGAACCACCTGTAATTGCTTCACTTTGTTGTTTTTTGGAGACGATACGGTACATTGACGAGCATTGGGGCAATTTTCAAAATATTATAATTAATTTTGTTATTTTATATTATAATTATATTAGTTCAATATTTTTGGAATATTTTAATGTGTGTGCTAGTTTTGGAAGAAAAACTTATATGTGTGCTATTTGAGGGTATCGAGAGAATAATAGGCTGTGAAAAAAAAAAATGAGCAAAGGCTCTACGTATAAGCCCAAGATGTGAAGGCCTATGTTGTATTATTGGATCGAATATTATCAATTATAAATTTAATATAAATAAGGAGTCAGCGGGAAGTCTTCTCCCATAATCCATCTTGGCTCCGGCAACGACCAGCTTTTTCAGTGGTGTTGGTCGGCCTTCTTCTAGCGTTGTTGGCTCCCATAGCAACGTCGGTTAGCTTTTCTCCAGCATCGGTGGCTTTTATAGCACTGTTGGCTGGCTTAATTTCGGCATCGGTGGCTCCTTAGCACCGTTTGGCGCGGCCTTTGGCTCCGGCATGCATATGCTTTCTATGGGATGATGTCCGGCTTTGTTTCTCCGGCAACGATGGCTTCTTTAGCATCGTTTTGGTCCGCTTTCCTCCGGCAGCGGTGGCTACCTTAGCATCGTTTAGGCCGGCTTTTCTCTGGTAGATCTGCCGCCTCTCTTTCGGCGGTGTTGGTTTTATCTTTTTGTTGTCCCATCTAAATCGGTTCATCTTCGGATCTGCTTTTGATTGCTTCTTTCATTCACTTGGTTTGATTTGAAGTAATTGATGATGTTGCATGTTTCTATGCCGAAGTTTGATGGATCGGTGGAGTTTGTTTGGCTTGCAGGTTTATGATATCGATTCTTCCTTGGAGATTGGAAAGCTTTTTACTGAAGACAAAGATGATGAAACTCTGCTTTGGGGTCATTTTCTCAGCAAAATTGGAATCCGCTGCTTTTTCTGGGTTTAGATCGAGATTCCGGTGTAACTTTCCGGCGTTTTCGACCAGAATCAAAGTTTTCCGGTCATACTTCCGTCTGCCGGTGATCGGAGACTCCATCCTTCGACTTCCCACGTGTCAACTAACATGTCCTCTCTTGCCACGTGATCTGTGATTCACGATTTCTTCAGTCTAAAGGAAGAATTATATTTGGGCCTGTGGACTTTTAGTTTTAGTTTGGTTGTATTGTAGAGTTGTTTTTTGGCTTGTAAACTTGGCCTGTTTAATAGGCTTTTCTCAACAATAGAGACACTCTGGTGACAAAAAAAAAAAAAAAAAGGAGTCAGCTTCAGCTTGAGGGTTTTGGAGCCGCTTCATATTGCCTTGCTGCTGCAATATCTTTGCTTGAGAATCTTCTCCTCCGTCGGCAAACATGAAGTACGTTTCTCCTCTCTTTGTTCCTTCGTCTTCTGTCTCCGTTCCTTTATCAGCGTTGAATCGTTTTGGATTTCCTTATTTGTTTCGGTTAATTACGAGGAATTTAATCCAGAGTGGTTTTTTTTTTTCTTTTTTTAAAAAAAATTGTAATTGTGGTTTATGATTATCTTTGAGTTTTCATAATATGTATGTTCATCGTTTTTATTTCCTATACGGATCCACAATAGATTATGCATAAATTAAGTCCTTGTATTCTTGATTTGAGAACTTAATGCTTAAGGATTAAAGGATAGTAGCTAATCTAGAGATTTATGTAGAGTATTCTACAGCATCTACCTGTGGTATGAATTGCTTCTACTTTGGTTTATGGAGTGAAGTTATTTATTTATTTATTATAATTAATTCATTTTTTTTTTCTGTGATGATGATATCTTACAGGAAAATAAGAACAAGAACAAGAAGGGCTATGAGAGCTGGGCGCAAGTTTAACAGGCATCAGATTTATGGGTTTTGTTTTGACAACTGGAGTGACATTCTTAGACGAAGGGAATGGAAGCAACCATAGTAAGGCTATAATTGAAAAAAGAACATACAAATTTGCTTTCAATATCAACTGCTTTTTACTTCTGTTTATAGACATCGTTGTTGATGAGTTGTCTCTTTGTTTTGATTATGCAGCAGTTGTTCGCCTGCGCTAATGTACTGTTGTAGACCACGGGCAGAAAATAATTGGAAGATTCCAAAACGGTAATTAAGGCTATGAAAAAAATATTTATTCTTCAACTTCTTTGTTCTTTTTTCTTAAATTTATCTTATGAAAATATATTCGTGCTGATGAGTCTCTCTCTCTCTCTCTGTGGTTGATGATTATGCAGGCTTATTCCTTGTAAGGAGCCTTGTAATTTCTGTGAGTGTGCTGGACTACAGCGAAATAAATCGAAGGAGCCAAAAAAGTACATATAAATTTCCTTATATATTTTTTTAAAAAAATTTGTAGACGTTTGGTGTTGATATTGTTTGTTTATGCAGAGGTATTGAGGCTATGTTTGCTACAACAGTGAATAAAGGAAAATGGATTCTTTCTAATCCCCATTTTGGGTGGCGGTTTTTACAATGAGGGTGTAAGTTGTGTGAATAATCCATTTGTAACCAATTAATATTAAAACATAGATTAGTTTTGTGTCATCTTATTTTGTTTATGTTTTACTTTCAAGGTCGTGAATGTTTTCTGGGTGTAAGGAAAAAAAGAACTCAAGGAAAAGCCAAGGTCTTCAAGCTTTTGTTTTCATAACTCATAAGCACTTGTCGGTTTTTTTTTTTTTTTGTTTAAAACAAACTAGTCTTGTCTTATGTTCTACTCAGATTCTAGAACTTGATGCGTATTAACTTATTTGACATTTGTCACTTTTGAGGATTTTGGCTTTCCAACAAAACCTTTGGATTTTCAAATTGGGGAAAAAACTCAAAAGCCGTGACAATTCTTAATTCGGTTTTATTTGAAACAAAAGGTATTAGAGATTTTAGATATAGATATTATGGGTATTAAGAGATGGAGAGATTATATATGCGCATACTATACGTTTAACAACCAATAGTCCAGTAGACATGATAGATAGAGTTGATAACCTCACAAAGACATACGGTGAGTTAACGTAACTTAAAAACGTAGAGAGAGAGAGAGATACATGGCGGATTAGACAATGCTTGTTTGTGACCTTTTTGTTGCGATGATCAGAACTAAAAAAAAAAAAAAGAAAACACAATCAAAATTGTATAAATATGTAAAGTATTTGTAACCTAGTAAAATTTAATTGAGTATTTTAAAGAAAATATAAAATTACCTTAAACTCAACTGCTTCTCTTATCAGACCCGTCCCGCGAGCCAAATAATCAAACCCATTCGCACCCCAATCCTTTCCTTTGGAATCTTGGATTTCCCAAAATTCTTTTACCACTCCATTGATCTTCATAGCACCGAACCCAGTGATAACAACAATATGCTTTGCATATATTTCATAAGCAGTTGTTTGAGACTCCATGACAGTAGGAGTGTATATCCCCTGAAAATTAGTTAAATATTGCTTTTACTAAAAATTATATAACATAACAAAGCTAAGAAAGTTTTGGAATATTTAACGTTATACCGTTCCAATGTGGGAGGCTTGGTAGCTTGGAAACATATCAATTGACACTACAACTGGGGCTTTAATCAATAACTTCTCTATTAAAACTTCAAAACCTTCATCTGCATAATTTTGTAGCGGACGCCTATAGACAATCATGTTTTTGATGTGATTGTTATTAATCAGATAATACTTCGCATTTTCAACGTTATCAATTGCACCTTCAGCGTCAATGTGCTTCCTCGGAACACCATATAAAAACGTCTCAAAATTCAAGGGACTGAACCCTTGTATACCATTAATTGTTGTGAAGTATCGATGACCTCTGTAAAGAGCCCAAGCCCAACAAGTTTCTGTACAACAAGAAAAACACTTAAAATCATCAAACAAAAATAATCTATACATGACAGAAAAAAAAAAAAAAGACATTTTGCGTCACATTTTTTATCTGATACAATTAAAAGAAAATAACATCGTTTACCAATAACCGTCCCAATTTCATATTTATAATATTAAGTTATAGGGATTTACCAGAAAATGTAGTTGGTCTACAAGAAAAAAAAAAAAAAAAAAAAAAAAAAATCAATTTTCACTTCATTTCAAAACTTTTGATACTATGTAGAACTCTTGATAGCAATATTTATTAAAACAACACTGAAATATTGATAGCATCAGTTGAATAAATGATGCTAATTTAAAAACGAAGTTATGCTAAACTTGAATTATAGTCACTTTGTAAGTGATGGTAATTTTTTTAGCTTTACTAATTTTTAGCAATTTCTTTTATAAACAATCATATAATTCTAATGTCACTTTTTAACTGGTGGAAAAAATAATTGATGTCAAACAAATTAATTTTTGAAGTGATACCTCCTACTTGAAGCCCTGGTGGAAGTTCGATGCCATGTTTCGTTATCCACGAAAACTTCATACCGTCTATCTCCATGTGATCATATCCTACCGGAAACTTCTTTTTAGTTGATTTAGGGATACAAGCAAGTTTTTGTTTCATCAGTTGGAGTTGCTTAGGGATATCTAAGAACGGAGACACAAAATCATCAACACCAGCACGAGAATGAGCTGAACAGAAAAGAAAGAAAACATATGAGATAACATGGTAAATGTAAAAATATATACAAACAAATACTATAGTATGGGAAACTAAAAGTATTTTTATAGGTGTCAATACTAATATAAATTATTATAAATAATATTATTGAGATTTTTGTCCTAACTATCACAATTTTAAGTACTATTAATTATTTTAAATAAATAAAATTGATCTAGGAATAAAGTTGTTACTTTGTAAACCCATAAATCATAGCTATTTTGGTATATATATAGTTTTCGAAGTACTTAAGTTTTGTGTAAACACTCATGTTGTACGTACGTCGTTAGCACTTGATTTTTTTTCTATAATATACCATTTTTCTTAAAAATATTATTCTATCTATATATATATATATATAGAATAGTGTCCACATTAAATTAAATTAAAACAAGTTTTTACAGATGACATACAAACAATTAATTAGGAAAAAAACAGAAGTAGTGGAAA
This sequence comes from Camelina laxa, assembly GCA_024034495.1. Classification (NCBI taxonomy): domain Eukaryota; kingdom Viridiplantae; phylum Streptophyta; class Magnoliopsida; order Brassicales; family Brassicaceae; genus Camelina; species Camelina laxa. The sequence goes on along the minus strand of JALLKC010000160.1, from coordinate 8,615 downwards.
AATAATTTACTCATAACATTTATCAAAAAATAATTTAGTAGAAAGAACAATGAAAATTAGATTTTTTTAAAAAGATAGGTAAAATTTAGAGATTTTAATTTGCAAATCAAAAGCTAATAACTAAGACATATATAAACATCATACCTCCACGTTCCATTGTTTGTAAGTGAGAAAGAAAATGGTGATGGAAGCAGTAATGTTTGAGCGACTATGATCTATGAAACTGGTGGAGAGATGAAGGTGTTATGAAGAACTAATAACACCTTATATATATAGGAAGAGTGGATGACAGTGAGTTTTGGTGACAAGGCATATACTTTTCGCCATGTATTTGTATTTTTAATTTGTAGATCAAAGTGTAGAGAACGATTTATTATGGTATTGATAAAACAGTAAATAAATTATTATTGTCTATGGGATTTTTCGATTGATGCGAAAAAGTACGAGGTGTGTTTTCGAATTATCATTGGCTAGCCTTTGTCCTTGACTGTATGGACGTTGTTGATGTACCAGTACTTCGCTTGTGTTCTGTTCTACTCTTAAGATATTTTTCTTTTCTTTGGTTTTAATTCTACTTTTAAGATTCTAGAACATGATGCGTATAACTTAGTTTTTGAAATCTGTCAAGACCTTCAAATTTGGGATTCTAACAAAACCTTTAGATTTCAATATATATATTTATTTTTTTTAATTTGTAGACATTTGGAGTTGATGAGTCTCAATGTTTGATTATGCAGAGGTATTGAGGCTAAGCGGCCTGACTATGCTATGATTGCTATCTCTAAGTTTTCTAGACCAGTGAATAAAGGAAGAAGGATTTATGCTTCTCCCCATTCTGCCCAACGATGGTTGTTTTCACTACAATGAGGGTGTAAGTTGTGGGAAATCCATTTGTAACCAATTATATTAAACATGGTTAGTTTTGTGTCATCATATTTTGTTTATGTTGTGTGTTTTGCTTTGAAGGTCGTGAATGTTTCTGGTGTTTCCGTGAAGCTCAAAGTAAAAAGAATTGAAAGAAGCTAAGGTCTTAAAGCTTCAAGCTTTTAATGTCATACGCACTTATCGGATTTATAGAAGCATTATCGTTTTCTTGTTTCGTTTATGTTAACATTATAGCGTTACTAGTAAATAGGACACTTCTAATTGGTATAGATAAATCCAGAAGGCTAGAACAATCTTATCTCACTGAAACCTATTCATTATTTTAAACGGTTCATCTAAAACTAATAAGATTGTGTAAGCTAGTAATATGTCTCACCAAACGTGACATAGATAGGACCAGGACTATGCCTTAATTTTTTCCTCGGCATATTCAGTTCTATTTTATTACCACCACAAAACAAAATATCCATCTGTTCACATGTCATACAAAACAAAATTAATTATAAGATATGTATTCTTTCTTCTCAACAGAATATTCCAAAGCTGGCTTGGCAGCAACCTGCCTTGGTTTTTCCCAACCATCATCCTTTCCTTGAGAGGAATATTGGAGTCTTGGAACCCCTCTCTTAACAGCTTGTTCCTCAAACATTCTATTACCAGCCTCCCGTCTTGCCACTGGACAAACATCAACATCATGAGTAAGCCTGAGACAATGCTCACAATAACCAGTAAGCTTCTCATACTCCAACGACACAACCACCTCATCACCTGTATCAAAAGGCACCACCAGTTGAGACACAAGAGTATTGAACCCATTAACCGTGATCTGAAGGCTCCCTAACTCCTTGTAACGCTCGTGTCCTAAGGAACACATTTGGAAGACTAAGAGTATTCCGATTGGGAAATTTGGTGAAGAGATTCATGGTACTACTGACTAAATAATGAACGGTGAAATTGTGTTCCCAATGGTTAGTTCTCGATTTATTCATATGTTAAATAACAAAAGAACGGAGGAATCAACTGATGTATATAAACTTACTGAAATAACGAAAGAAGAGATTGGGGATTTCCATTTCAGGAATTTGGGAGGTGTATGGACTTTTGCATTCTCGCTTGTCATCAATAGCGAAGTGATCTTGACGGTTTAGAATGAACATCTCATAACCTTTTCTTGGGATGGGAAGATATGATCAGTTGAAGTTGGTCATGATGTTGTTTGGGGGGGGGGGGAGGGGAATCTATTGGCTCTTCCATCATCCATCCTATGGTTAAGGTCAATGCCCATATGGTGAATATATTCTTATAACTCAAATGTACAATGCCTAAATTTGAACGACTGGATCTAATGTCTTAGATTACAACCTTTAAAAATAAAAACCAAACACAAAACTACAGTTTTTTTTTTTTTTTTTTTTTGACAACAAAAGATCAGCTCATGTGAGCCAATGCGAAGGAAAGGAATTAACAAATAAAACATGCTGTGGTGAGGTACGCGCTTGGCGTGCCAAAGAATCCGCACTAACATTAGCACTTCTGGGAATAAAAGATAAAGAGAAAGACGTGAACTCCTCCTTGTCCATCTCTATGTCATCGAGATAAGTCTTGAAAGCCGGCCAGTCTTGAGGGGAAGACACCATCTTCACCAAGTCTGAACAATCTGTTAAGAAAGCTACTTCTCGAAAATCATGTCCAATCATGCAACGCATAGCCCACACAAAGGCTTCTATTTCTGCATGCAAAGGGGAAAGACTCTGACGGAAATTGGTGGCTCCTTTTATCGACGAACCATCCGAAACGGTTGAACATACCCAACCTGCACCCGCGTAATCATCTCCCATTTTCCATGATCCATCAACAGAACACCGGTAACCCAAAAAAACAGTGGGCAGAGTCCCTACTCGCCCTGTCCCTCTATCATTAATAACACGAGGAATCAATGATTGGTCCTCTATTTCCTCCTCTGTTTGAGCATGTAACCATGTGGTAAACTAGAGTTCTAAATCATAAACAAATTACACATTAATACAGAAATCACAAATCAATATATAAATATAATCATTTCGACTTACAATCTTTTAAAATGAGAGAAAGAGTAACATCTTTAGTCAACGATGTTGGTCGTCTATGTTTAATGCAACATTGAAATGTATCAAAAACATGATTTCAAAATTAACAAAACAATATAATTATATTAAAAAAACTTCTAAAAACAACCCCGCATTTTGGAAAATTCTGGAGCTGACACCTCAGTTAAAATAGGTAACAATCAAATTAAAAAAATTAATACAACTCATTATTTTTCTCCAGTAATAATCCTCGGTTCCACGTCACTTTACTTTAGGTTTTTCTTTCTTATGTTAATATTGATTAAAAAGCATAAAAAGGTAAATAATACAAAGCCTATATACGGCTTAATCGGCTAACACACATTTAAGAGAATCAAATTTGAATTTACCTAACCCAAAAAAATAAAATCAAGTACCAAGCTGATCTTTCACGAGGAATAAAAGGAAGAGAAGACAGCGTTAAAACAAATAACAAAATCTGAAGCAGAGAATGATGAGAGATTCAAAACAAAATAAAAAATGAGAGACGCACTCTCTCACTTATCCCTCCTTGGATCGATTTGATTTGGTGTGTTTCTTGTAGTTGTATAAATCTGAATGGAGATTTATACGTGTATATATGTGGACATATGCCGCAAATGACATGAAGGAGTGCGGTCAAATTTCCAAAAAATTAAAACATCCCGTCGAACATACAAGGCAGCACTTGCAGTCTCCAGTATAAAAAGAAGAAAGCTCCAACTGTGAATTTTCTTCTCCTTTTAATCCAATATATTCACTTATAGATTAGTGAATCTTTTATCCATTGTTTTTGATCAGAGGTTTTATCTCTGTGTTACCTGATTTGACAACATTAGGATTTCAAATCACACTAATATATCTCCCATATTAGGGTAAAGAAAATCTATATTATGAAAGTTGGCCAACTCTCTCCATCCTTCTGCCCCATCAGTAATGGAGAGAGTGACACATGTCTATCATTTTTTTTGTTTGTTGACTGATCATATGGTCTTTCTTTACTTGATTTTCGTAGTAACTGCTACTTCAACCATTTTCGCCTTCCTTTGCTTTGATTTTTGTAGTAACTACTTCTTTATAATATCTCTCACTGTTTTTTTTTAGTGAACAAAGATGTGGATTGTGGAAGATGAAGGTCAACTATAGAGAAATGAGAACTTGAAGATCAAGTATATTCAGAGAATGTTCTTTTGAAGAAATCACCAACGAAACTTAGCTTTACAATATAAATTAGAATGCTGAAAATAATAGAGAACTGAACTTCCTAAAGTAAGAAAATTGTCTTATACTGATGTTAAGACAATCTTAACATCATCTAGAAATTGTCTAATAGGAAACTGATTAGTATGCTTATTGTTCCAAATAGCTGATCGGTATAGCTTGCGGCTTTTTAGGCTTCTCAAGAGTCTATATCCACACATGAACGAATTTATATTGATTGTAATTGGTTATTTTTTGTAGCTTACCTATCCTATATTAATGCACTAGAATTTGTACGCGCACGCGCGGGATTTTAATTTAAAATATTTCTTATCAATAGAAATTGTTGAGTTCAAATATAATCATTCCAACTTTTGAGTATAAATCTATATAAATACTAAACTTACTTTACTCAGTGATATACAACATATATATTTTTGAAAATAATAATTCTTTGTTATATCTATTTGCAATTTTACGTAGGATTTTAGTTAAATTTTTATCAATAAGAATCATTGAATATGAATATAATTTGAAGATTAAAAAATAAATCTAAATAAATGTCGTACTTATTTTATTAATCTATATAGAACATATATAGTCTAGTGTCACAATAATATTGTCGACAATATTCTGACATTTTATCTTTAAAAGAGTTCATTCCATATTCATATCCCATGAGAACATAATTTTAAAAGTTCTAACGTCAATGTCGATCATTGACCTAATTATAGAGACCATTTAAACATATCTTTATCCTACATTAAATGCGAATATACAAAGTTTCATGAACAGTTTTGTATAAGACCTTGATTGGAAGAGCATATGAAGAAGCTTTTTTAATTTTATCATCCAATCCCCTATATATTAAAGGAGAAACATTTTTGGTGAAAAAGCTGAGATGTCAGCATTACAGAGCTCAGAGCACCATTTAGCAAAGTTTCCTTAAATTTCCTAATTAATTACATGTTTGTGCCATTGTATTTATTGGCCAAAAAAAAAAACATAAATAAAAATCCTACCCGAAGATTTTTTTTATCCCTTCAGTTATATATAGGGGATTCTTCGTAACAATCATCAGAACAGAAAAAAACCATTCAATAATTTTCAGATGCCTTCTTTGGCTAAGCTTTACCTCCGTCATTTATCATCATGGTTTCAATCTAATAGCCAAAAAAAATCACTTACACAATTAGTTTACGATGAGTCTCCTACTAAGTACGTTTATAATGTGGAGGAAAAGCAGTGGAAGAAAAAAGTAGAAAAGGAGGCTTTCGTGAACCTCATCTCGGTAAGATTTATTTTTATGCTACACAAGTCCACAGTGTCATTTCTTTACATATATCACTCCTCACTAATAAAATCTATCTTAAATTTGGACAGGAGGAACCTGTTGTGCTACACGTACCAAATAACCAGACGCATAAGATAAAGATTTTGTTTCAGTATTTACACAAAGGAGACAGTTCACCAAATCCCAGAAAGAATATCAAACTAAGCCAGCCATGAAGATTACAATACTAATACTCTTCTAGAGTAAAGGATTTCATATGTATTGAAAAAATATTAATAAGCACGCGAATGTTATTTTCATATTTCATTATCATGTGTATCTTTTTCGAATAAAATTATTTAAAAGCATACATCTTCATTCATCACATCCTCATTTTTGCCTTATATCAAAAACTATACATATTATCCTAACACCAATGATTACATTTTGGTAAAACATATTATTTTTTCTCCTTATTAATAATTACATTTTGGTAAAACATATTATTTGATCACTTTATTAATATGTTTTAACTTTTAGACCTACAACGGATCAGTACGTTTGGTTCTATAGACTATGGAAAAATATTCGGTAACACTTAAAATTCACACTCTAATCTTATATGAGAATGAAATGCATACAAATGTAGTATAAAACGTAAATATATTTCCTATTTTACCTATAAATTAATTTAAAATAATTTAATTAATATTTATTATAAATAAATATGATATATTATCAATTAAACAAAAAACAAATATTCCTTTACGAAGAAACTGCTAAATTCACTAGAAACAATAGGAATAAAATCTAACAGGCCTAACAATTTTCTTTTTTCAATTAAGATTATAATAACTTATTTCTCCTAAAATATTGAAAGCAATTAACAGAAAATGAATATTTGATTCCAAATAAACTACTAAATTCCCTATAATATAGATAATTATCAATCAACGGAAAACGAATATTCGACAAAATCACGGGAATAATATCATAAATGTCTATCTATTTACTAATTTCAATTAAGATGATAATTTGGAATCGAAATAGCATATTTTCCTAGATTATAGACGTGTGATTAAACCAAATAAGTACAATACTCTAATTAATCAAATATACTACAAACAATAAAATCAATTCGACCAAAGTTAATCCTTTGATTTACCATAAAAAAGGAATTTAATTATAAACAACCTCACCAAGTAACTGCGCCTAAAAATCCGATATTTTCCTAGATTATAGACGTGCGATTAAACCAAATAAGTACAATACTCTAATTAATCAAATATACTACAAACAATAAAATCAATTCGACCTAAGTTAATCCTTTGATTTACCATAAAAAGGAATTTAATTATAAACAGCCTCACCAAGTAACTGCGCCTAAAAATCCGAAATAATTTACCTAAACTAAGATTTTGTTTTATAATCCAAACAATTAACTTGGAGGGAATTGAATCTTTTTAAAAATTAAAACAAAAACCCTCATTCGACTTACTACCCTATATATATGATCTTCCTATCATCGTCATTTCCACCAGTTCACAATAAAGCACATTCATAAGTTAAAAAACACTCTACCTTTTAGTTAATCATGTCTTCTTTCAACAATGTTTCCGACTTGAAACCTTTCAAGAATATGTGGAAGATCAAGGTGAAGATCATTCGACTGTGGAAACAATACTCAGCTATGACCGGTGAAACAATCGAAATGATTTTGATTGATGCTAAGGTTAGTTTATGAATAATTTTATTATCAACCAACGTATGTTTTCATATTTATATATATTGTAATGCTTTTAAATATATAGGGGTTTTTTTTTATAAGTAATTTCATATTTTTTCAGGGCGACAAAATCCAAGCTACCATCAAAAATGCTCTCATTGGAACGTTTAGGGACCAACTCGAGGAAGGGATGTCGAGAATCATCATCAACTTTGGTCTCTTTCATTCAGCGGGCATGTATCGGACAACAAGTCATCCTTATCGGATTGCCTTCATCCCTAACACGCGTGTTAGGATTTGTGGCATCCCTTTACCACATGAACTGAATGGATTCTCTCCAGTCAAATTTGAAAAGATTCATGATGGTACTTTGGATGACAACTACTTGGTTGGTAAGTAAATTCTATACCTAATATTAAAATGCCTAGAACTAAAAGAGTTCATAGTATATATACCTGATATATTCATTTCCATTGTAGATGTCGTGGCCAACTGGTCAATGTAACTCAACTTGAAGATGTACCTGTAAATGGGAAAGACACTAAGAAGATCACTGTCGAATTGAGGAATGAAAGGTATATATCATTATTGCAACACATTTCATTCAGAAAAATTTACAGGTGATATAACAATTTATCCTTATACATTTTGTAGTGATGATAGGCTGTCTGTTGTGCTTTGGGGATCATTCGCTGATCAGATGAACAACAACATCCAAACATTCCCAGGAACCACTGTCCTATGTGCAATCCAATTTGGCAAAATCAAAGTCTGGAAAGGTATTATCTACTAAGTAAATAACTCATTATACAAATATCATATATATTTACCATGTAATTTATTATGAAATAAATTTGTAATCCAGATAATCGTTCCTTATCCAATGCTTACAATTGCTCTGTTGTCCTGATCAATCCGGACATGCCTGCAGTAGAAGAATTTAAGGCTCTGTAAGTATATACATTTCTGTAATAAATATAAAATTTATTTTAAACTAACTATATATCAAATCATAAACATGTAGGCTCCCTAAAGACAACTTAGCCTTATCAGTGGTTAACTCAACCCCCTTGCTATTGTTGGTGGTGTTTCGGACAGAGATGATTTCTTTGTCCATACACCAAGGAGAACCATTGTTGAAGTGAAATCTTCCCGAGAGGTAAAAGTTGTATATATAATATCTTATTTTTTTTTTATGATAAAAACTAAATCGATTAACAAGGCTACCTAAATTATAACTACAAAACAATAGGTCAGCAAGTGTATTGTCATGGCTACTATATTAGCCATCGATGGTGATATGGGTTGGTATTATTGGAGTTGTAAGGATTGCTCTAAGAAGGTTGTCCCAGTCCTTCTTGATGATGTCGTCGATGATGAAGCTGCTGACATCTTACCAGTGGGTTTCCATTGCACCATGTGCAAACTGGACAACCCCATCTCTCTC
>JALLKC010000159.1:0-27687 GCA_024034495.1 Camelina laxa | reverse complement strand
TTTATTTTGAATAAATCAACTGATGTAAATCTATATTTTTATTGTCAGGACAATTTCCTCTTTTCTTGTAAGTGTCACCACATCACTTAGAATATACAACCAATGTACATTTTTTTTGTCGAAGTTTAATAACAATCTAAAACGAGAAGGGACAGTTCGCCTAAATCTCTCTCTCAGGCACGACAATCGAGGCGCCTCAAACTCACCTTACTCCGACGCTGGTGTAGGCTCCCGGCTCGCCGGCGTCGGGATCTCTAAGTCCCATGCTCTCTCTATTACATCTCTATACTCTTTTCGTTTTGTTTTTGGCTCTCACCGGATGGTTTCGGGAGAATCCAGATCTCACCTCCGAGTTTCACACCAGTCTCAATCAGTTCCCCTTCGTCCCTTCGCGCCATCCTCCTCTTTCAGTGCGGCTGCTCACCTGAGATTCAAGCTGACTGGTTTCGTTTCTCAAACCCCCCCGTTTGCCCTGGTTCCCTTGGTGCTTCTCTCGTCGATCGAGTCTTGTCCACAATCAAATCTAACATCTCACCTATCCCCGGATCTATATCTCCTCCAATGTGTTCGATTTGGAGGCAGCGGGACGGGAGCTCTGTGTTGACACCGGAGCCTTTAAAGATCTTGACAATGAACACCCATAACCCCGGCTTGCTCTGTTCCAACCTCACTACCCCTTTGGCCATGTTTGCTCCCCAATCTTATCATGGAACTGGTAGATAAGTCTTTTCTCTTTGACTATACACATCATCACCTTCACTGGAACCTTCTGCCACCCTCCATCAGCACGTTTTTAAGCGCATACTTCAAAGTAAAGATTGGTTAGAACCATTTACTGCTTGTCAGGCGAGGCTCTCGTTAGAAGAACATTAGTTTCTTACAATTTACTTGAACCCCTCTTGTGTCGGTTCGTGGTGAGTCAGGTCTGGTATTAACATCCACTACTCTCCTCTCCACTTTCAACTTTTGATGTTGCTCATGGTATCACACGAAAGTCTACTTCTGATCCTTAAGCCATCATCTTTGGTCGATTGGTATAAGAGTATTTGGAGACCGCTATGATATGGATCTCCCAGGGATTATACCCTCCGGGGAGTTTGCCTTGTGAAGACTTGGCATTACTCGATCCCTTCTGTCGTCCAGGCTTGGTTGCGGCGCTTATGCTGGCGCCCTCGACGTGCCTCGTCTTGTTTGGATCGTGTGGTGGGGTGGATGATGAAGAGCTGGTGAAAGCAAGGTACTGCGTCGGGTTGTTCGCTCTGTGCTTTTCACCAGCTGCCCCTGCCATCACGACCGCTCCGAACAACACTATTCGGCGCTCCTACTGGATGCCAAAACAAGACACTAGTTCGTATCATCTATGTTGCATCCAGTTAGTCTCTGCTTGTCAACCCGTACGAAATCTCTCAATCTCACGTATTGCCGCGAACATCGAGTCGTCAACAGCTGCCTCTGGACTCAATTATGCGGGCTCCTCGCAATGTTCAGAGTGCTTCTTGTAACTCCCTGTCCGGACTTTTGCTGTATTTGTATACAATTTTGAGATCCGCGCCTCACGACTGCTTCCACATAGTAATCACATTGACAGGACAGGTGACGATGTATGTGAGATTTCCTCATGGCCGCATAGCCTACCCTGCCTCAACATGCCTCGAACAACTCAATGCCACGGTGCGCACGTTCCCTTCAAGTCACACAGCTCCTTTGACCTAAACTTCCAACGATTTACTCATCAGGGGAGTCACCCCTTGCCAGGCCTCGCACTCACACGCAGTGAGCACACCTTGGGTTAATACAATAGCTCCATGCGTTTATCGTAAGAGCGAATATTACCAGCTAATGGTTAGGGATTCCCTGAAGTTTGCCATCAAGCTGAATCCTGCAAGACTCCAAAAGACCTTCACCCTTGCAAACTCCTCAAAGTTGTGCATTTTTGTTGGAAGACTCATGTAGTCTCTATCTTTACTTTTCTTGTAATCCTTTGGATCTTAAGTTGTAAGAAATCTCTCATTGAGGATTAAAGCTTAATGAAAGTTCTGTTTGTCAAAAAAAAAAAAAAAGTTAATAACAATCTATTACTAGTAAGTAAGTAACTCACAACTTACGACCTAACAAATATGTTTAACCAAACCTAAGCCCCAATAATGGAATCCCTCGCCAAGCCCAATAAATTAACACACCAAAAACACTAATAACAAAAGCGATACAATCCTCCGATTCGACTCCTGACCAAAACAATAACAGAAAAAGAAAAATATTTGTCGGCAATTTCTATAAGGGAAAAATGCCAAAAAAACCCGAAGTTATTTTTATTTGGAAGTTTAATACCCAATTTTTTGGATTGGAACAAAATACACCAAAATAATAAAACGTGTTATTTAAAACCTAAATAATTAATGTTGTTATTTTCATACTCACGATTTTTCAACAAATCTAAATTCCAATTTTATCCGGTTTTCAAGTTAATTATTAATTTTAATAAAAAAACTTTTGGTTTTCTGTAAACATGTTTAACCGAGAATTTAACTCGGTTATCTTTTTCTCTCTTCTTCTTCCTCTCTAATATGCTCGTCACTCTCCAAAGACGATTTATCTCCGGCCAGAGACAACTCCTTCTCTCCTCCGTGCTTCTATGACTACTTCAATTCTCAACACCGTCTCCTCCATCCATTCATCCAGAGTTACCTATGTTGACAGAGTCTGAGTTCTCTCTAGTAATCCCAATTCCGTCGACTTCACTTGTCAGCGTTCTGTTCATCGACGTAGGTCTTCCAATCACCGGCTACTTTATATTCCATTATATTGATGTTTCTGGATAATGTCTTGGTTTTTTCTTTACTGATTTGTTCTTTGTTAGTAGGATGGAGATTTGTTGTGCGTGCGGCTGGAGACGGATACAGATAAAGGTTTGATTTTTATTTTTTTGAAATTAACATTTTTTCTCGGTATGTACAGAACAAACAATTCAAATACCGATTCAATCAATTAAATCTTGAATCGTAGAGGCAGAGGTCATTGAACACAACTCAATCCACTAACAATCCTAAAACAAAGGCAGATCTGATTCCAATTTCGATGAGGGAAAAAAACATTACGGGGAAGGAGAGAGGAAGGGATGGAGACGGAGAGACGCTCGTCAACATGAATAGATGTAATATGGAGAAATGGCGAGAGAGAGACGAATTCTTCGGGAAGAAAAGGAAGCACCGATACGAAACGTGGTGCGGCTAAACCGCTTGAGGAAAAGCCATGGTTTACAGATACTGAGCGACGAGGATATTAGAAGAGGATGGGGAAGAAGAGAGAAAGATAGTAGATAACCAGAATTAATTTTCGTGTTGATATGGTTAATAGAAAACACAAAAAATGTTTTATTAAAATTAAATATTAATTAGAAAACCGGGGTAAAATTGGAATTTAGATTTTTGTTGAAAAATCGTGGTATGAAAATAACAACATTAATTATTTTAGATTTTAATATCATATTTTTATTATTTAGTTTATTTTTATTCCCAATCCAAAACAATTGGGTATTAAACTTCCAAAATAGAACCATCATCATCATCATCAAATCCAATAGAACCATCAAACGACATTCAAGTTCATCAAAGAATTCACTAAATCAGCTACCGTCACTATTTACATTTTTTTTTACTTTTTTTATTGATCAGTTTCGGGATTGTTTTCAGGTGTATATTCTTCTTCTATGTATAAGATTTTCAGATTCTTGGCACAGAACAATGGATCCAAAGTCAGATCGATAGCTCACGATCCACACCCAAAGCAAGGCTCACCATCGTTGATCAGTTCTTACAATTTCCATATTCCTGGTTCCTGTAAGATTAGATTGATTACGGAAATAGGTTTGTTAAATTTTTGGATCCAAGTGGGTTCTTAATTATTTAGTAATCTGTAAAGTATTCTCAAAATTATAACTATGATTACCTGATAGAAATCTAATTCGTGACTTCGACATCTTAACTATATTACTTTCGCATACTATCGTTATCACCAACTTCTTTTCTACAATTATCAAATCCACAAAATCCAAGAATTTATGCTTTACTTACTTAATATATAGAGTTAGATTTCCATGATAGGTCTTAAATAAGTTATTTAGATTTCAACACTTTTTTAGCTATAAAGACTGAAAAGTTTGCATTAGTCAATCTAGCTAATTTTTCTTGCATTTTCGATCGTACGTAGGTTCTGAAGATAATAGAAATGTGAGGCTACGATATACTAATATTACTAAATCTGATAATAGATGATTACATGACCTTTCTAATTTATTAATTACAACCGAAAGATTGAAATTTCTTTCTGTTTTTAAAACCAGTGGTATAACTTAAAACGATGAAAAGAACAACATGTAATACAACATGTTCATTATCTTTTTGACAGATAAACAATGAAGTCAACAGTGCCAATATTTATTGGTGTAAATCACAATATGAAGCAAAGAAAGAGAAGCATATGCACGCTCATGCCATTTTATACAAATAGAGGTTAGTATTATTCATACTCTTTAACTTCTCATTTGCTTTATAATCAGTATAGATTTGACATATCAGTGTCTCAATACTCAAAATCCCAGAAACAATTTAATCTAAAAACATAGACAGAATAATCTACAAAATGAGGTTCTGGAACACTTTCAACATTCATTGTCTAATTCTTCAGATTTTCCTTCTTAAATCGTTGTCAGCCTGTTTTTGAAAAATCTCAGGCAATAATTTAACATGATTAGTGTACCTGCAATTATGCACAACACATTATAAAGCAAATGATATACTATGACTGCTGATGAAACGCTGCAAGAATTTTGCTTAACCAAACCTTGTGCAACATTATAGTTATCATGTCCACTGTAGATGTTATCCTTTTCAACATAGAGAATTGATTGAAAAATCCTTCCAACTATGATCTTGATAGCATATGTCATTGCACTCCATATCTAAAGAGAAGACTTGCAAACCAAAAACATCTTGTTCTCTAGGATTGTTTTTCTTCATGCTCGGAGCAATTGTTTTCTTCTACACTTACTCTCTTCTTTCATCCCATCTTAAGATCTTACATAATTGTGTATATAAGACACAAAGTAAACTTAGAACCCGAAATAGAGATTAAAAATAACTCCCTTCGTTATGAGCTAGAAGAATCTGTTTCATTGCTCCACCAGAAGCTGACCGAGAAACTCATTGTTAAGGACCTGACATAGTGCCACCATTTGGGAGGGATGTACAGCATTTCACCTTCTTCTAGGATACAATCCATAAACTCCAACTCCATTGCCTTTGGGAAGTCGGTCTTGTCTATATTGTCCAGATCAACCTTTAACCAAAGTTTGAACCACCCAGTTGTCTCTATTGTCTCTCAAGTATGTCGTATATTGTTTCCATGTATGGACGATCTTGACTCTTATCTTCCATGTTGTTTTGAAGGCCTTGAGCTCGGAAACATGTGTGAAACCATCGGTGGCCGCCATGAGTTATTTTGTTGACCTCTTAATGACCTCGTTGCTCTTAATTTTGTTTTTTTTTTCTTCTTCCTTTCTTTTCTCGTAGGGATAATATATGGAATTTTTGTAATTTTTTTTTCTGCTTTTGTACTTCCCAATTAAGAGTATAGATATATTATTATTTATGAAATGTACATACATTATTGATAAAATTTTTTGAAAAAACAATTTAAAGTATTTTTTATATAATTATAAATTTTAAAATGTGAGAAATACTCTTGGTAATTAAAAGTTTTCAATGGACTTTAAATTTTGGTAATAAATTTTAAGTATATGTCTATTTTTTCTTAATCTGCACAAATTTTGGTTTTGTCTAGAAATGTATCAGATATTGTTTTCTCCAAATAATAGATGAACCTCTATACTTCACTGATAAAATAATTTTCACGTTTCAATTTTTTATAAAATAAGTATCGAGAATGAATTATATATTAAATATTTGAAGATTATTTTAGTAAGAAAAATTCAAGAAAAATTTCATCCCAAATACTAAGCAACTTATTTTTTCCATATATTAATAATCAAAATAGGATTCATCATATTTTATTATTTGCACAATTTTGTTAAACATTATCATATTTAGTTGTTAAGCCAGTTTTGATGTTGAAAACTGGTAAAAGTTGAATATACTCCTATTTAATTAAATAATTTTAAAATTTTCTCATAAATTCTAATATCTAAACAACCCTAGAATTTCAATTCTTCACTCACTAATCTGTAAAATTACGTTTTCCGCCAATAACCACAAATTACATTTTTTTCGTCAAAAAATCATAAAATCTTTTTTTTTCCATCAAAACCTCAAAAATTACGTTTTTCCGCCAAAATGTAAAAACTTGAAAACACGAAATTACATTTTCCCACTAAAACCGTAAAATCTTGTTTTCACACCAAAACCAGAAAATTTACATTTTTGGAAGCAAAATCTCATTTTTCCGCCAAAAACTGCAAAATTATGTTTATTCGCTAATACTGCAAATCTCGATATCCCGCCTAAACAAGATAATTTTATTTTAAAATATTTATTAAACGTTTATTTAAGTTTAATATAAAATTATTTAGCTTAAAAATAACTTAAAACACTAAAACATATTCAACACAAAATAATTTTTTTTTTGTCATTTTACATATAAAGTATCTAGATATAAATATAAAATTATAAAAAAACATAAAAATTCACCTCAAAACGACAAAACCCGTTATTTCTATGAAAGTTCTAGGAAATCACTCAAAACAACGTTTAGAAATTAACATGATCACAGTTAATCGTCGTGGTGGCCGTTGTTAATCGTCTTATTCTCTTTCTTTATTTTAGAATTTACTTAGCATAAGTTCTTTTCTTTTAACTACTTCCAATTAAAAACTACATATACCTCAAAGTCATATCTTTGTAATCTTTTTTTTTTTTAATATGCATTTAATTTGAAAGCCTTTTAAGGTTTAACAAAAAAAAGAAAAAAAAAAAAAGAAGAGATTAACGTGATACTGATCAGTCATGTTCTAAATTTTTGAATGCCCCAACTGATGTCTTCTGGTTTAACCGTTACCCGGTTTCATTCTATACATAATCATAATTCAAATTATTTTAAACTCCCTTAAACCACTCTCCAAATCTTCTTATTAGTATTTTTGCTCGGGTTGGTTTTGTTTATTATTTGTTTGGAAAAAGAAAAAAAAAAAAGAAGAGAGAACAATTTTATTTCTAATTCGACTTGGTTTTTAGCTCACTTTTGTAAACAAAATTAGTCAGCTGTAGTCTTTTTGTGTCCAGCCCAACGTTTCTTGTCAAACTTTGTATTTTCTACTTTTCTAGCATACTTTGAATTTATCGAAGTTTGCAGTTGAGAGCACCACACATGCTAAACAACATATGATATGTTGGCCGTGTGAGATACGAAACTTAGATTTAAAGGTACGGTTTTTGACCAATGACGACAAAAATTTGTTAAATGAATTAATTGAAGTGATCAAAAAGTCATGAAATGTGGAAAACAATGCATGTTTTGCTTGTCTGCTGTGAACTTGAAAAGACTTTCATATACGATCGATTAATAATGAACGTAACTTAACATTTTTAAATCAGTATTTTAAAATCAAAAAGACTTTCATTTGTTTGGTTGGTCAATCCAGAATCGGGTATGTGAATATTTATAAATAAAGGAAGAACAGAAAAAAAGAGAAGAACCAATGTAATTAGATGGTGACAGAGATGAGAGGTTTACGAAATATCTACCACCATTCTCACACCTTCTCCTTCTTACTCGTCTTCTTTATCCTAATTCTATTTTTCCCTGCGTCCTCCATTTCCGTCAACACTTTGTCGTCTACAGAATCTTTGACAATCTCAAGCAACCGAACTATTGTGTCTCCTGGTGATGTCTTCGAGCTTGGTTTTTTCAAACCTGGTACAAGTTCTCGTTGGTATCTCGGAATCTGGTACAAGACAATCCTCCAGAGAACTTACGTCTGGGTTGCAAATAGGGACAAACCTCTCACCAATTCCATCGGAACCCTCAAAATCTCCGACACTAACCTCGTGCTCCTTGATCATTCCGATACCCTTGTTTGGTCGACGAATCTGACCGAGAGAGATGTGAGGTCTCCGGTGGTGGCACAGCTTCTCGATAACGGTAATTTTGTGCTGAGATACTCCAACATAGGCGTCCAAAGTGAATTCTTGTGGCAGAGCTTCCATTTCCCGACAGATACTTTACTCCCGCAAATGAAAATCGGCTGGGATCGGAAAACAGAGCTCAACAGTTTCCTTAGATCATGGAGTAGCCAGATGATCCAGCAAGTGGAGATTATTCGTTCAAACTTAAAACTGGAGGTGTCCTGAATTTTTTATCTGGGTGAAAAACAACACACGAATGTACCGAAGCGGTCCGTGGAATGGAATTCGGTTTAGTGGCATGCCGGAAATGCTAGAATTCGATTATATGGTTTATAATTTCACCGAGAACAGAGAAGAGATCGCTTATACGTTTTTGATGACAAACCACAGCATCTACTCAAGATTGACAATGACTCCATTTGGATATTTACAACAGTCCACGTGGTTTCCGACAGAAGAGGAGGCGTCTTGGGTTTCACCTAAGGAACAATGCGACACGTACAGGATTTGTGGTCCTTACGGCTATTGTGACATGATCACGTCACCAATGTGTAACTGTATCAAAGGGTTTAAACCGAGGTATCTGGAGGTATGGGAGATGAAAGATGGGGCGAGTGGGTGTGTGAGAAAAACACAGCTCAGCTGCAACGGCAAATATGAGATTATTCAACTAAAGAATATGAAGTTACCAGATACTACGTCGGCTATTGTGGAAAGGGGAATTGCTCTTGATGAATGTCGGGAGAGATGTCTGAATGATTGTAATTGTACAGCGTTTGCTAACGTAGATATTGAAGATCGTGGATCGGGTTGTGTGGTTTGGACTACGGAGCTCTTGGATATCCGGAACTACCCAGCTGAGGGTCAAGATCTGTACGTTAAAATAGCTGCTGCTGATTCCGGTTAGTCCTGTCCCCTAACTTATGATATAGATAAACATTTTCTGAAAATGTAGGCATGGTGCAACTATCAGATCCGCCGAATATATATGCGTGTCCTGGATATCTCAAGTTATCAGGATCCATGGATATCTAAATCCATAGCACGATTCTAATATAATTTAATTGATAATATAATAATTTGAATTATACAAAAATATATATGAATTGATTATCTACAATTTGTATTGAAAACATCTAGAGTACTATGATATTCAATTTATTATATGGACCCCAAGATATATTAATTTTGGAATGAACTAGAGATCTCAAAATGTATGATTTTTGAGTCCCACATACTTTTGTCCTATTTTTCCACGAACTATATACGGAAAACAATATCTATTTTTTGTTTGTCAGCACATATGTGAGGGCTGTGGGTATTGTTAAATCAAGCTATAGTTATATCGTTGAATTAGTAGAATACTTTTTTTTTGTTGACCGCCATTGAATTAGTTGAATATCTAATCAATTAAGACTTTAGAACAATACTTGAGGACTAATAATTAAAAAGAAATTTTTTTCAAAGTAAGATAACTAAGATAGAAATTATTCGTTATTAATGTTAACATTTTGAAGTAGTGGATTTCTAGGTTTTAATTCTTTCGTAACTATTAAATTATGGTAAATTAATAACTATCAGAATAAAATATATATGTTAGATAAGTGATGAAATTTGAAAGTATTTTAAAAATTTTTTATCGTTCATGACATCTCTTTTTCACAAAAATATTTAATATTTTTCAAATAGGATAATAACAAAGGAATCACAAAGATTGGGAAAATTGTAACTTATCAACACAGAAATGCTTTGATGCAACTCGATCCTTTTTTCAGGGGATGAGAGAGGAAAGATAATAGGTTTGACGGTTGGAGCCAGCCTTATGCTTCTTCTGAGTTTCATCATATTCTGCTTATGGAAAAGGAAACAGCAGAGGCTAGCAAGCACAACTGCAACACCTACTGGTAGATTAATTTTTTAAGAATTTCTTATTTGCTTATCTGTCAATTTTGGTTTTATGTCTTGATTATTATGAGAACAGTGATTCAAGGGAGAAATCAAGATTTGCTAATGGTAGGGGTAGTAATATCAAGTAGGAGACACTTGTCTGAAGAGAACATAACAGAAGACTTGGAACTTCCATCAATGGAGTTGAAAGCTGTTGTCATGGCGACCAGTAATTTCTCTGATTGCAACAAGCTCGGACAAGGTGGTTTTGGTATCGTTTACAAGGTAAGTATAATACAAAACATGCATAAAAATGTACCACTGGACTAGGTTTCGTATAACTGCTGACATGTGCGGTAGCAGGGAAGATTACTGACGGGCAAGAAATTGCGGTGAAGAGACTGTCAGAGACGTCAGATCAAGGCGTTCATGAGTTCAAGAACGAAGTGAAGCTAATTGCAAGGCTTCAGCACATAAACCTTGTCCGGCTTCTTGGCTGTTGTGTTGATGAGGGCGAGAAGATATTGATCTATGAGTACATGGAGAATCTGAGCCTCGATTCTCATCTCTTCGGTTAATGCTCCAACTTCTTATATCTCTGTTCTAATAAACTGAATATATATTGAAAGAATTTAACATGTTTTCGGTTATGATCAACTTGTAGACAAAACCCGAAGCTGTAAGCTAAATTGGCAAATGAGATTTGATATTACCAATGGCATTGCTCGAGGGATTCTATATCTTCACCAAGATTCACGGTTTAGGATCATCCATAGAGACTTGAAAGCAAGTAATGTCTTGCTTGACAAAGATATGACTCCAAAGATATCAGATTTTGGGATGGCTAGGATCTTTGGACGCGAGGAGACGGAAGCTAACACGAGGAAGGTGGTCGGAACTTAGTAAGCAACCATTCTCTAAAACAGCACAATGCTTTTTTTCATAAACCCGAATATGAACTTAGAGTTAAATTTTCATAATCCAGCGGATACATGTCCCCGGAGTATGCGATGGACGGGATATTCTCGATGAAGTCGGATGTTTTCAGCTTTGGAGTCTTGCTTCTTGAGATTATAAGTGGCAAGAGAAACAAAGGATTCTACAATTCGAATGGCGACCTTAATCTACTTGGTTTTGTAAGCATGAATCTTCTCAAATCTATCTTGTTTCACACTCAAATTATGATGATAACACTGAAATTAAAATTTGATGATATCTCTGCATAGGTATGAGGAATTGGAAGGAAGGAAAGTGGACAGAGATCATAGATCCAGCCATCACAGATTCATCTTCATCAGAGTTCCAGCCACAAGAAGTCTTAAGATGCATACAAATTGGTCTCTTATGTGTTCAAGAACGTGCAGAGGACAGACCAACAATGTCTTCTGTGGTGGTAATGCTCGGAAGTGAAACAGCAGTGATTCGTCAACCCAAACCGCCTGGTTATTGTGTCGGGAGAAGTCTTCTTGAAACTGATTTATTGTCAAGTGACGAATCTTGCACGGTGAACAAAATCACCATATCTGTCATGGACGCTCGGTAATGTGAGTCACTGAGCTAATATGTCAGTTAAAAGATGATTAGATTGAGTGATAGAAGAATCAATTGTGAACGAAAGAAGAAAAACTTCTGTATAGCTATGTATTAACTACATGATTTGTTTTTCCTTATTAAACTTCTATTCGCGGTAAGACATTATTTAAATCAAAAATATTGAGATTGCTCATGATCTTTTGCGGATAAACTTATATGTAAAACTCTTAGGGCATCTATAAGCATAACTGTTTTTTGTGTTCTTAGATTAAATATATTAAAAAATAAGATTAGTAGTTAAGATCTTTTATTAAAAAGTTAGTTATAAGAATAACATGTTTAAGATCATAAGATTTAATAATATAATATTCTTAAATATATTACAATTTTAAAAACTTTAAAAAATAACATTTAAATTGTAAATTGCAAATAATATAAATTTCAAATTGTATAACTTTCAATGAAAGTCACAAATGAATCCTAATAAGAGAACTAATACCAAAACATGAAACAGATACAAACAAGAAAATACAACAATTTGTGTGAAGTCATGGGTACTTCATCAAATTCTTAAATCCCGTTGTAAAAACAAGAAGAATAAGTACCATGGTATAGCTTCGTGATCTTCAGTCTCACATATGGATGGGGAATTGAAATGAATTTATTGAGTGATTGTGAGTAAATGAGTCTAACTTGCATGACCTGACGATTGAGCTTAGTCTCTCTACCAAAAGAAGTAAGTAGTTCTTTACAAGTCACAACACCAGGATCACTAGTCGTGTCAGAATTGGAATTAGCAGGAAGCCTATCACTGAAAAAGAAAGACAACCAATAACGTAAATACATATAAGTATTCGATGATACGGTAATTAAGACTTGTTTTCTAAACTTCATACCTGGGGGCAGATGCAGTCTCTTGTCATTGGCATTTTAAAAGCTTCGACTAACAACATGATAAAAGCTAAGAAGACTAGGATATATAAAGATCAACTGGGATCAAAGTGCTCAACTAAGAAACACCTACTAGATCTTCAGAGACACCTCCTTTAGAGTTTGCAAGACATCGATCACCACCTGGGAAAAAAAACAACCAAAGCACACATCACGTCAAATTAATAGAAAATTGAAAATGTGGCCAATGAATAAGTTGTGTGTTTTCAACCAAACCACACATCACTGTCCTGACAACAACAAACTTACAAGATAAGTCCCTCCCTCTCAGTGCTAAACCTTGATGCTTTCGTACGTCCTTGAAAATATATGAGTCATCGTCCTGGTTTGGAACACACAGCCACAGACACAAACCTAAATTCGTTGTTTCACCAGGCAAAAGAAAGAAAGAAAGGAACAAACCTATAGCTTCGTGATCTTAATTTAACTACCATGGTATAGCTTCGTGATCTTAATTTAACTACTGCAGATACAATCATCACAATTTTAACTACCATGGTATAGCTTCAAATTCTCAGCTTTATGTTGAATAGACATTCAACAGACATTCAAACAGATCCAAATTACAGGAAATTTTAGCTAAACATCATCAAAATCAGAGCTTCAGAACACTATCAAATTTTCCACTCATCGAGTTCACTACCTATTGAACACATAAGAAATCAGATGGCAAAACCCAAGAAACCGATCAAACATTAGGGACACTAACTTAATGCAGTAAACTGTAATCGATTAAACATCACAAGGATTCTAGCTAAATTCAATCAAACCCACTACTGATCACTAGCTTAAAGCAGTAAAACTGTAATCGAGCATCACAGTCCATCCATTCCCATCATCAGCTTCTCTCGTCGTCACTTTCTTGTAAAACCTCATCAGCTTCTTGTGTCATAACTGCAAGAATACTCATCATCAGCTTCTCTCGTCGTTCGTCGACGGAGACAAAGTAGATGAAGAGATCGCCGATGAGACAGAGGAATCACTGGGCTTCGACGAGGAGACAGCGGAGATGAGATCGGCACAATATCGAAGGAAGAAAATCGTCGTTTCGCCGTTGGGAGAGAAAGAAAAAAAATCAAGGTCGACAATACCGACGAAACGAGAGAAATCTCTCTACCGACCAAAAAATATGTCCAATGAAAATAGCACACGTAGCACAAGAACAACATAAAAACAGTTCTCAAATAAGATCAGTTTTTCTGATCTAAGGCCCACTGTTCAATATTTTACAATTTTAAAAAGCCCAAGAACATAGCAAGTGTTATGCCTTAAAGATGGCCTTAGCTTCTCACTCAAGCGTGAATATCGAGATAACCTCTCCTCTTCTCTTTTCGACGTCGGCGTAGCTTCGGCTCGCCGACGTCGGGAGACCTTTGTCCCATCTCTTCTCTACTTCAACTTGCTTCTCCTTTTTTCCATCTTTTGAATTTTTTCCCCATCTTTTTAAACTTTGGCAACTTTTCAACATTATGCAAAACCCAGATCTGGCTTGGTTATCTTACAAAGAAAGATGTAGACTTGCGGCGATTCCCATCATTCTTTCTTATGCCCAGACTCTGCGGATGCGGATCGATTGTCCACTGCTCTGTACATGTCAAAAATCGGATTCCTCCTATCTCACCTGAAGATTTCTTCGCCTTGGTCATATTGATGGAAGAAGCTCAACCTTCGGAACCATCAGATGCGCCTTTCCGGGGAAGACGTCGATGGTGCACGGCGAGCTTATCTTCAGGGTTACGGTTTTACCGATTGTTTGGACCTTCGCCTTAACCACTCGCCACCACCAGAGCCTGACAGGGTTGAATCTATGTTCTCCGGAGCTGTTCTTGTCAATGCAAATCCAGTCGCTTACTCTGACCAGCCGCCGCACACCGAGATGCTTGTGGCCACTAGATGAAAACCCTAGTGTTTCTCTGGTGGACCTGAATTATGAGGCCGGCGCAATAAAGATTCCCCTATCTCAGCTCATCTACCAAAAAACCAGGTTCACCTACTATTACTTTTTAACAACTCCTAGCTCGTATCAAGGTCTGTATCGTGAGTATATTCTCTTAGGCGAAGATTCCTCTCGAGGAATACACCAATTAGACTGCTATCGTTTAGTCAGACCCCTGGTATATGCTAAGTATGTGGTAATAATATTTGCTCCCTTGGCTCCGATGATATGTGGCGATTCAGCTCTGAAATCCTATTGCCACAGCCTGACTATGTCTCTGGTAGTTCCTTAGCTAATAGTCATCCTTTGTCAATACTAGCTTGCGACATCAACCATCATCCAAAGGTCATCAGTCTTTTCTGCTTTGTCCTCCTGTTACCTTTAGCAACAACTATCACCATTCGCCATTATATCTGAGATATCAATTGTGTGTGTTTTTCCGGCTACAAACTTTTTGTGGAAGCCTTAATCTCCATAGCCATGGCTCTTATGCGAGAGAGACTCCACCTGTTATGTTACGGTCTATCACTTATCCTTGTCGCATCCCTCTAATAGCTTCTTTGGTGAGTTCTTTTTCTCCCAAGCATATGAAGCTCCCTGTTATGGCCCTTGTACAACCTCAAGTAGCTCCCCTCACGCCGATGAGACGCTTAGCCATGACTACACTTTCAACGTCTCCTAGTCATTGTTTGACAGGGACCATTTCACTTTCATTGAGAAGCTTCTCTTGGAAGAGTTATCGACATACCTTGATCTCTCATGTGCTATTTGCTTCCTAGCAAGTGACTCAAAGCTCTCTTGGATTAATGATTGATGTAATCTATCTATCTTTGTTTGGCATTGGGGAATGCCTTTATTTGCTTCTGTTGTCTACTTTGGATCTTTGTATCCCTTCTTTGTACTTGAAATTAAGTGAATGAAATCAAGTTGTTTGACAGAAAAAAAAAAAAACTTATATGTACTGAATTTCGTATCGACTTCACTATATACATAGGTTAATTTACTACAGATCAAAGATTAAATTAATAAAATGTGTAAATTATGATGAACGACTTATCACAATCATGTCAGAAACTTCAATTTTTTTTTAATTTTTTTTGAGAATTTGTGCTCTTATTCACCCTCACCTGTGCACTTAAAGATAGAATAGTAACGAAACCGAGATTGTACTATGAATCCTAACGTCTTGCCGGAATCTTTAACCGGTTTTTCAGTAGGTAATGGTATCATCGTTTATGATGCAGCGCATCCTTGGCATGGGCTTGCGTCGTGGCTTCCGTGGGCCTGAAGCAACCGACAGTCGGGTGTTGAGTCTTTATCTTATTTCTTGTTTTCATTTGTTTTGTTTTGGATATTAACATATCCTAAAGTTAGGGGATTTGGGTTTATCTTATTATTGCGTCAGGGTTATTTAACACCTAGTTGAGTCTTTGTTCGAGTCAGTTTTGAATGAAATAAAAGAAAAGCCAAAAGAGGCAATCTTAATTGCCCAAATCGCTTGTGCCAAGCCAGAGAGGAGGACTCTCGTTGCTCTGTTTCTTGAGATCTTCGTCCCCTTGATCTAGCCCTGTTTCAATACTCTGTTCTGCTTCCGCCTCTACATTAGTTGGTATCAGATTCATCTCGCTCCTGGTGGGAAGACTGCTATCATTTTGTGACGATGGCTCCGGCAAACAAGAAGGGCCACGACGACGAGGGTCGTCATGGTGTGTCCGCACATGACTGGGCAGAGTTTCGTGATGCCATTCTTGCCTCGCAAAACAACCTGACGCATTGAGGAACCTGACGGAGACGTTGACTCTCCACCTCGGTGATCATACTCCACGGCGAAGAGAAGAAGAGATCCAGAGGGAGGATAACCCCTTTGCTCAACTTCACGATCAGCGGAGAGATTTTGTTCCATTTCAGCCACAAGGGCATCGTTGTCCTGACACGCGGTGGGAAGCAAGCTTTAAGGTGGATATTCCTGAGTTTCACGGTGGTATACGAGGCGATTCACTACTTGATTGGTTGGTGTCGGTAGAAGAAATCATGGACTTCAAGAACGTGCCAGAGGAGCGTAAAGTGGCTTTGGTCGCAACCAAGTTTCGGGGTCACGCCGCTTCCTGGTGGCAACAGACTAAATCAACGCGTGCACGTGCTAGCAAAGAGCCTATTCGTTCATGGGATAAGTTGAAGAAGAAGCTGCGGGATACGTTTCTCCCTCACAACTATGATCGAACGATGTATAATAAACTGCAAAACCTAAAGCAAGGTAGTCGATCAGTAGATGAATATGCAGAGGAATTCTATCTGTTGATCACCCGCAATGACATCTTTGATAGTCAAGTTCAACTTGTTTCTCGCTTCATCGGGGGACTGCGCCCTCAGCTGCAGAACGCGATGTCACAATTTGACCCAACGTCTGTGTCGGAAGCTCACCGGAGAGCTGCTTCTTTCGAACAACAGTTCCGCTCATCATCCTGGACAACTTCAAGCAGCAAACCACGACCACCGAACAGAGCTCATTGTCACCACAAGTATTGCCGCGGGACACAGGTTCGACGGGGGACACCACTTCCCGTACCCAACCAGACGAACAGGGGTTGCGTCGCTCTGCGCGACCTAATGCCCTTCGATGCTTCGCGTGTGGCGAACCAGGACACCGCCAGACAGCATGTCAAATCAAACACGCAGGGGATTGCTTGTGGATGAGTTCCAGGAAGACAAGGACCCGATTTATGATAATGACGCTGAGGTTGATGGTGAAGTCGCCGAGTTACAAACGATAGGCGATACAGGACGTTTACTCGTGGCTCGCCGCACTTGTCTTGCCCCACCCAGTCGAACTGATACTTGGCTGCGCACCATATCTCTTCTAGTCCTCTTGCACAATACAGGATCGTGTGTGCACGTTCATCATTGACTCTGGCAGTGCTCGTAACATCGTGTCAGAATATGTAGTCCGCAAGCTAGGACTGCCTTGTGAAGCACACCCGGTACCATACTCGATCGGGTGGATGCAAGATGGCGTCGCAATGCGCATCACTCATCGAGCTTTGGTCGCCTTTTCGATTGGTCCGCATTACAAGGACCGCACGTACTGTGATGTGGCGCCTATAGATGTTAGTCACCTTATCCTTGGACGCCCGTGGGAGTTTGACCGCAAGATTTTTCATGACGGAGCAAAGAACACCTACAGCTTTACGTGGGAGACTCATCGCATTGTCCTGCTCCCTTCTCGAGACTCACTGGACCCCGTGGAGGTTTCCCCTCCAACCGTGACCCCATACCCAATCATGCGATACCGACTCGCCCTGCTCCTCTCTTATGTTCGTTCACGACCTTCGACGAGGAGCTACGATTGGAAGGAGTGGTGTTCGCTCTCGTGTCGTCACCCATATGTGCTGTGTCCTCCCCATCGTCCACTCCATTTGACGATGTGTTGCGGGAGTTTACGGATGTGTTTCCAGCCGAACTACCGCCTGACCTTCCTCCTCTTCGGGACATACAACACCAAATCGATTTGGTGCCTGGTGCGTCGTTACCTAACCGTGCACATTACAGAATGAGTCCGCAGGAACATGAAGAACTCCGCCGTCAGGTTGAAGACTTGCTGAACAAAGGACATATTAGAGAGAGCCTGAGTCCTTGTGCCGTCCCGGCTTTGCTGATTCCTAAGAAAGATGGGACATGGAGGATGTGTGTGGACAGCAGGGCAATCAATAAAATCACGGTCCGCTATCGATTCCCCATCCCTCGTCTTGACGACTTGTTGGATCAAATCGGTACCGCCACCATATTTTCGAAGATTGATCTGAAGAGTGGGTACCATCAAATCCGCATTCGACCTGGTGACGAGTGGAAGACGGCGTTTAAGACACGGGAGGGTCTCTTTGAATGGCTTGTCATGCCGTTTGGTCTCTCCAACGCGCCAAGTACGTTCATGCGTATTATGAACCAAGCTCTGCGACCTTTTATGGGCAAGTTCGTCGTGGTATACTTCGACGACATACTCATCTTCAGCTCCTCTGTCTCCGAACATGCTACCCATCTCCGTGAGGTGTTGACTGTTTTGCGGAGGGAAAAACTTTTTGCAGCCAAACAGAAATGTGAGTTTGGTGTTGCCAGGGTGTTGTTTCTGGGTTATGTGGTATCGGATAAAGGTTTGTCTGTTGATGAGGCTAAGATTGAGGCGGTCAAGTCATGGCCTGTACCTCGAACCGTAACAGAGGTCCGGAGTTTCCACGGCTTAGCGTCCTTTTATCGGCGATTCGTACCACATTTCAGTGCCATTATGGCTCCGATCACCAGCTGTATGCGAGAGGGTCGGTTTGCGTGGACTCGTGAGGCTGATGAGGCGTTTCTTCACATTAAGCAACTCTTGACGACTGCTCCTATCTTAGTCCTACCTGATTTCTCCTTACCGTTTGAGCTTCACTGCGATGCATCGAAGTTAGGCATCGGGGCCGTCCTGAGTCAGCAGGGTCGTCCTGTTGCGTACTTTAGCGAGAAATTGTCCGGAGCTCGCGGACGGTATAGCACATACGACGTTGAATTTTATGCGGTGGTGCAAGCTGTGCGCCATTGGAGACATTACCTGGTTCACCGTGAGTTTGTATTGTTTACTGACCATGATGCTTTGCGACATTTGGACAGCCAGGCTAAAGTGTCGTCCCGCCATGCGTCATGGATTGCGTTTCTACAGCAGTTCACATTTTCCATTAGGCACCAGTCGGGTAAAACGAACCGCGTGGCGGATGCGTTGAGTAGGCGCCATTCCTTGCTTGGTTCCATGCACACATCTGTTTCCGGGTTTTCGACGTTCGCTGAGCTGTATGCGACGGATCCATATTTTGCAAAACTTCTTCCAGATATCACCCAGGGACGCCACAACAAGTTCACTTTCCAGGATGATTTTATCTTCTATGGTGTGCGTTTGTGTGTCCCTGTCTGCAGTTTACGTACGAAGATCATTGGTGAGCTCCACAACGAAGGTCATGTGGGCCGCGACAGAACGTTACAGCTGGTTTCTGCTTCCTATTTTTGGCCGACGTTGCGCCGTGATGTGGAACGTTTTGTTGAGCGCTGTCGAGTTTGTCAGCTAGGCAAAGGGAAAGCATCTAATGCCGGTCTTTATCTGCCTTTGCCTGTCCCCACTCAACCATGGACAGACATTAGTATGGATTTTGTGCTCGGTCTTCCGCGTACACAGCGCGGGCATGATTCTATTTTCGTTGTGGTGGACCGTTTCTCTAAAATGGCCCATTTCGTCCCTTGCAAGAAAACAACTGATGCTGTCAATGTCTCTATCTTGTTCTTCCGTGACATTTACCGCTTACATGGCCTCCCTTCCTCAATTGTTTCTGATCGGGATTCACGTTTTCTTAGCCACTTCTGGCGGTCGCTTTGGAAACTATTACGCACGAGCCTAGACATGAGCACCGCCTACCATCCGCAGACTGATGGTCAGACTGAGGTTACCAATCGCTCTTTGGGTGACCTCCTTCGTTGTCTAGTCGGCGATAATATTAAGAGCTGGGACTCTAAGCTGTGTCAGGCGGAGTTCGCTTATAACCATGCCGTCAATCGTAGCATTGGCATGAGCCCGTTCAAGGTCATCTATGGTGTGGTGCCACGTTGTCCTTTGGACCTTGCTCCTTTGCCGGATCATACTCGTCTTCATGGTCAGGCAGAGGATTTTGTGGGGGATTTGCTTACTGTTCATCAGCGCACTCGTCAGAATTTGGAGTCTTCGGTCGCCAAGTATAAAGCGGCGGCAGATGTGAAGCGTCGTGAGGTTCTTTATGCCGTTGGTGATCTCGTGTGGGTCGTGTTGACGAAGGAACGTATGCCGTTGCGCGAGTACAACAAGTTGAAGTCGCGTAAGATTGGTCCTGTCGCAATTGTTGAGCGGATTAATGCGAATGCTTATCGCGTGGCGTTGCCTCCGCACGTTAATACTTCTGATGTGTTCAACGTCAAGTTCATCTTTCCGTTTCGCGGGGATAATGACGGCGTGGATTCGTGGTCGAATCCTGCCCCACCGGAGGGGACCTGATGCAGCGCATCCTTGGCATGGGCTTGCGTCGTGGCTTCCGTGGGCCTGAAGCAACCGACAGTCGGGTGTTGAGTCTTTATCTTATTTCTTGTTTTCATTTGTTTTGTTTTGGATATTAACATATCCTAAAGTTAGGGGATTTGGGTTTATCTTATTATTGCGTCAGGGTTATTTAACACCTAGTTGAGTCTTTGTTCGAGTCAGTTTTGAATGAAATAAAAGAAAAGCCAAAAGAGGCAATCTTAATTGTCCAAATCGCTTGTGTCAAAGCCAGAGAGGAAGACTCTCGTTGCTCTGTTTCTGAGATCTCCATCCCCTTGATCTCGCCCTGTTTCAATACTCTGTTCTGCTTCCGCCCCTACATTAGTTTATCTCGAATTTTTCTCTCTAATTACAACTCATCATCAAACGTCCAATAACGTACACAATAATTTCGTGGCAATTAGGAAAAAGTCTGTCAATAAATGGTAAGAAAAAAAATTGGTGATCGATTCACGAATGGCTGTCAAGTTGTCATTTTAAGTTTTGTGGTCACGAGTGGCCGCGTGCTAAAAATGTAACCAAAAAAATCCTGTGGCTTTGGCTGTGGCTATAGTTGTAGCTGTTTTAAAAAAATTTACTACTAAACAAAATTTTCTACTAACCATTACTGATTATGGGCTTATCATTGGTATCAAGACTTATGCGCTGTGACCACAAGATAACAGTCAGACTTTCACTATTAGTATATTTTCTTGTACAATCAGTAATTGTTGGTAATTGTGTTTTCACACAAAATCTATGAGAATAATATATAGAAAAATCAGAAATATAACGTTATGGTGACTAGATCAACTCAGCTCAATAAAAGATGATTAAGAGATGATAAAATAAACAAGGGTAGGATAAGTTGAGTACAATGTTTTTGTAAAGGGCGAAAGAAATATTCGAGCACAAATAGAGTGCTCAGCTGTTATGAAGCTATAAACTTAGCAGTGATATATACAAGAGCAGGAATGATGTCTTATAGGTTGCATATATACACAGTTGCAACGAATAGCTTCCATTTTGCTCCTTTTAAATTCCTCTTTACAGACCTCCTTTCCGTTTTTTCTGCATGATCCAGGAAAGGGTAACTCTAAGGTGCATGGAGCTTTCTTCAGAGTTTCCATGGCTGTTAATTATATTATCAACCACAAAAAAAAAAAAAAAATTACTGGCAGATTAAAAGTTTTAGATAATCAATTTGTAGCATATAGTTTATAACTAAACAATTTATGCTGTATAACTGTTTTCTTTGTTGTTTAATCACATCAATATTTTTCACTATTAGTCATTTTCAGTGTTTAAAGTTTAACGAGTAAACCAATCAAAACTAAAAAGATATTGATAATTCCCTTAAACGATGACAGACAACGAGTATATAAATATTTTTAAGAAAACGTTAATGAAATATCAAACCTTATGGCGCAAGAATAAGTTGAAAGTTTGTATGAATCCCTTAGTTCCATTTTAAAAGGAAAACAAATCGCTAAGTTTAAATTCAAAATACATTAAAATTCAGCTTTACAAAATCTGAGTTTGATCCGTATCGTTTAAATATGACTGGCTAAAATGATCAATACACACTTAATTACTAGCTTCACTTAAACCCACACTAGCTTCACTTAAATAATCAGTATCGGCTAGCTAGTAGTATACATAAAATATATGAAGCCCATATACCAACATAGCCCTATTCCGCACATAAGATATTGATTTACTGGTAGGTACACTTACGATTTGTAGTCAGATTATAAACACAACAAAAAGAAAACTTCACAACAATAACAATAAACGGTAGTGTGGATTGCGACTTGAGCAAACTACGTTACCCGTTCGCAACTATACCAACATTGATTTGTTGGTATATAAACAAATGGTTATGAATACGTGAACCACGTTTAATCCCAGATATCTAATAAAACGACTATTCTCCACAATGGATGTATCGTTAAATTGATCTAGAGACGCAAGAAGTAACTTGGGATTACAACAGAGGTTTTAGAATTTTTCGTGTATTTTGCGAGATTAGGTTAACGATCTCGTTATGGTAGAGAAACTATCTATGACTAAAGAATGTTATTTTCCTAATCATAACCCTTTCTTTCAATTAGTTAGTAATAATCAGTATTTTCAGAAGAAAAATTTGTTTTACCTTGAACATGACATAAGAGGAAGAAAATGAGAACACAAAAAACTCTAAAACAACTCATTATTTGATAATATTTTTATGTGTTTAATTACTTGTTATGAGAAAAATGTGTTTATGTCATTGTGTATATATAACATTAAAGCGTCCACATAAACCAACCACATGAAAGTTGTGTGTTATTATGAGGTAAAAGAACTGTTATAATGTACGTGCAAGATTTAATTAAACACATATATCTGCTTGTGTATAAAACACTCAAAAATTGTGAGTTTATTGTGTTTACGTGTAAAAAGAGTTACAGTTCGGGTTTATGCAACCGATCATCAATCGTCTAATTAATTAGCTGTCGTTGTTGTTTTTTTTTTCCAAACTTACGATTCAATTTTAAGGGAGATTTTCAAAAATACCATTTTTCTATTGTCATTTTTTAAAAAAATAGTTTTTTTATGGTGTTTATTTTTTATATATAAAAATGGCTAATTTAAACTCTTAAACTCCAAATATTAAATTTTACTTTTTAAAAAGGGTATTTTAAAACAGGGTATCTCAAAAAAGGTATTTATAACAAATTCTCTAATTTTAGTTTAAAGAAAAGGTAAATCTATACGGAAAACAACTAAAATCAACTCTAACTATTTGCCCAAACGCTTTTTTATACCTAAACTTCAACATTCTGCAAATAGCAACTTGAAACATATTAAAAGTCAAATTTGCTACCTAAACTATATAAAATGTTATCAATTTCAACCTCGATCGAACAGTGTTAAATCAAAGTTAATGATGTTGAGTCAGACAGGTCCGTGACAGCTCAACATAGCACTGGATTTACCAAAAACTATGTCGTTTGGTCATTTTTGGGTATTTTGTAGCAATAAATAACCCAAAATGAAGTCTCACAATACACCCGAAAACGGATTCCAATACCCTATTTTTTGTCAAACGGTTGTTTCTTGTCACAACACACCTAAAAATGACAAAACAACTTAGTTTGGTCATTCTCAATGCCCATGTGGATGTCACAGAATCGTCTGACTCAACATCGTTAAATTCTGATTTACACGTTCGAGTAGAGGTTGAAATTGACAATATTTTCTATAGTTTATGTAGCAAATTTGAATTTTAATATAGTTCAGGTTGTTATTTGCAGCGTTTTGAAGTTTAGGTATAAAAAAACGTTTGGCAATATGGGGTTGATTTAGGCCATTTTCCCGTAATCTATACTATAAAAAGATGATCAGCTCTCTCCATTTGGGGTGACACATCAGCAGTGTAGAGAATGCCACCTGTTTTGTTCCATTAAAAGCAAATTACAAACACAAATTAAAAGGAATATGAAACATTTTCCATGTCTTATATTCTTTTTTTCATACCACAAACAGTTTCAATATTTACCTAAGAAATTTAGAGAGGTTTAGAACATGTCCAAGAAAATTGATGCAATACCAAAAAGAAAACAGGCATCAGGAGTGAATCAAAGAGTCACTTCTTCCTCATAGCGTAAATCATGAATGTATGGACATATGGTTTACGCGTCACAATTTTTGTCAATAGTTTGAAGTGTTGCAGCAGTGATTGAGATATTGGTTAATATTGTAGAGAAATTCATGAAACTTTGTTCCTAAGAATTAAATTTTTATATATCAAGAAGATTGGCGTTTTGTTCACTATCAAATGGAAGATAGTTAATAAAACTGTAGAATGGGTTTAGAAAAATAGAGAGACAAAGAGAAAGATAGTTGAATAAATCCATGAATGTGGTATTAATATTCTAATATTTAGAAATTATCAAAAATAAAATTAAATGACTTCTTGTTAAAAACAAAGGGCAATTCTCAAAAATAGCACTAATTTAAGTTTATCTTCCAAAACTAGCACATCCTCTAATATGTTCTATATTTAGCACAATTTTAATATAAAAGAGATATACAATTAATTTGGAGAAATTAATTAAAATAAGAAAAATATTTATAAAATTAACAAAATCAGAAATTGACTCTTTCTACTCAAAACCTAAGACACACATTTCTCTCTCGTTGCAATGCTTCTTCAATCTCAGATTCTCAGATTTTGAAATCAAGTAAGCTTGATTTTTTATTTTCGATGTGAAGCTTATAATTGTTAGTGATTTTGGATTCTTCATTTTGGTTGTTCGATTTCTCAATTCTGGATTTTGGATTCGGTTCTAGATTTGGATACTCGATCTTGGATTTTTGATTCTAGATTTCTCGATTTTGGATGTTCATTCAATTCTTAGGTTTCTTTACTTTGTACGATTGAGATATATGCTATGATTAATTTCTTTTCTTATTTTGAAAAGTTTCAGATTTTCAGTAGATGGTTTGATGACTCGGTTAAGTGTTTTTGTGTTGTATTAACCTTGGCTAGAGTCATAAATGAGCCTGTTCTTAGGTTGATTTCATGCTAATTTAGAGAAACTTAGGATGAATGGTTGTGTCTTTCTTATTTACTTAACTTGTGGAGTTACATGTTGATTTTGAAAATTCAGGAAGAACTTCATAAATTTGAATTGCCTCCCTAAATTGTCATTTTCTATTCATGAATATTAGAGAAACTTGAGAATAGAAGCAAACTAATATTAATTGTGAATGACTATAGGAGTCATGCTTGTGTGTATGAAATTTAAACGTTCATAATACCCTTCTACTAGTGCTTGTAGAAATTATATGAACATATTGGTTTTTGTTTGAATAATTGTTAGCAATATGAAATTAGGAAGAAGTCTATATAATTTGTGACAGCCTCCCTGAATCGTTTTTTAACAGCTTGTGTCATTCATTTTTGTAGGGCAATGGTGTTTTATATCTACAAGGAGCTCATACTTAAGGAGATTGAGATGTTTAGGGGTTGATTCTTTGTTTTCAAATTAGGATTTTTATTTATATATATATATTAGATGGTGAGTGAGCTCGCAGCGCCTTAATGCGTCTATTCAGGGAGGTTACTAGATCTTGAAGATTGGTAAGACAAGAGTCACCGTTTGTTTCTGGTCTAGTGCCTGCTGAATCTGAAAAGCTTTTAGATCAATGTATATATGCTGTCCTGTTGTTGTTCTTGTTGTTATGTTCTGTTTTGATGTTTGTTGTTTTGTTGTTTAACTTGTCAAAACGATGGCCTTATGCTTGTGCCTCTTCTTCTTCTTGCGCTTCCTCCTTGAATCGGTTTTTAACAGCTTGTGTCATTCATTTTTGTAGGGCAATGGTGTTTATATCTACAAGGAGCTCATACTTAAGGAGATTGAGATGTTTAGGGGTGATTCTTTGTTTTCAAATTAGGATTTTTATGTTACATATATATTAGATGGTGTATTTTGTAAAATAATTTGAGCTTGATGTTAAAGGAAGCAAATGTAGTTTTCTTTAGATTAAGGAAAGGTATCTTGAGATCTCATGATGACATTCATAAAAAATGTTTTAGGACTCTTGTAAATTCAGAAAGGATCGAATGATATTTAGGAAGGATCCTTTAAAATTTAGGATGACTTTCATAAAATAAAAAACTTTTAGGCATTTGCCATGAAAACCATAATCCTTCTATGAACTATCCAAGATAGTGTAACCAATAAGGCAAACCTTTCATTCATGTAAAATATATAAAAATAAATATACTTTAGGTAAACCATATGCAAAAAAAAAAAAAAAATTCAGGAAAGATTGAGTGAGGTTTAGGAAGAATCTTTTAAAATTTAGGATGGCTTTCATAAAACTAAGAAATTGAGATGTCACTTCCAATTGATCAATGAATTTTCTACAAACATAATGACTAATAGATACGTTAAAAAGTTTGGAACAATAAAAAAAAAGAGACCTAGAAGGATATGATTATAAACATCGCATCATCAACCTCACCATGCTTGATATTTTGTTTACTCAATTGTGGTGTGTATATCTCCAATCTTTGTGACATCAGCTATTTATCTCTTGAACACATAACGCCTCATATACTAAACCTTGTGGTTTGTACATGTTATTGATCTTGAACTTCCATGATTTGGACAGTTTTTCTTCCATCATCTGCTGATGTAAATGGTGGCCTTTAAGAAGCATTATGTCGAGCACTTGGTGTGCAATGATTATTGGTGAACTTTGTTGACTGCTTACCACTCTTTAACCATTTCAGAAACATCTAAAACTTTCTACTTTCTCTTCTTGAGGAGTTGACAAAACATCAATGCCAAAACAGTGTAGAAATTTTCTCCTCACAAACAATTCAAAATGCATTGTGAATCCATGTAAGAGATAGTTACCTAATGTTGAGATGCTTCGTCTTGTGAGATGAATTGATTATGGCCAATCAATTTTTTGTGATGGACCTTTTTCACATAGGCGAGAGAAAGGTTCTGAAACGCATAAAGAGAGAGAAGTGTCAAGATGTGATTGGCGAGAAGTTCATGGAGATTCCGACGACTCCGATTCAGGAGCAGAGACACGGTCGAGAGAGCGATGGATGTGATTGGTGAGCTACATCGAGCTGTTCAAATGGATCGAACGATAGAACTCGTCAGAGAGATCGAAGCTTCTCGAACCACATGTAATTGTTGCAGTTGTTGATGTTGTTCTTCAGAGACGAGAGGGAGCTCGTGACTCGTGAAAACCATAGCAATTTTTCAGAAAAATTATAAATTAATTTATTATTTTCTAATCAATCTCCATTCAATAATGCTACTTTGGAATATATAAGAATGTGTGATAATCTTGGAATAAAAACTTAGATGTGTGCTATTTGAGGTATTTCTCAAAAACAAATTCTAAAGTTATATTTCAAGAAATTGAGACGGGTAACATGAAAGGAAAATATCTATCTTAATTATATCTATAAAGAGTTAGCCAAGCTGCATTCTTGATAAAGAAATGTTAGTGTTTCATAGTATTTAATTGATAAGCTTAAGTATTGATATATCTAAATACTTAAGCTTTTTTTTTTTGAATGAATGTAAAAAAAAAAAAAATCATATCTCTAAATTCAACCCAAAAATAAATTATTGTTACAAAAAATATGCATTCTTAAATAATCT
>JALLKC010000158.1:0-17999 GCA_024034495.1 Camelina laxa | reverse complement strand
GGAGAGCCACTCGTGAAGGGTAAACGAGACAAGACCTCTTGTCAGGAAGAAGCAGAGACTCCAGCTAAAAAAATAGTTGAATTTTCCAAGCTAATGCTAAGTCCTCAGAACGCTTCAAAGTCCTTAAAAACCTCTAGGATCCCCTCAAGGGAGGAGTCCTCTCCGTCAGAAAAAACCATTATATCATCAGCAAAACACAGATGAGTTAATCCCAAACTCCTACAACGAGTATGGTAGCCAAACTTACGGTCAAGTGCAAGAGAGAACATTCATACAAATCACAAACGGTAAGGTGAGAGAGAACAACCCTGCCTCAAGCATATCTCACTCCAAAAGTAGCCCGCGACCTCACCATTAATCTAGTGAATAAATCTCTCAGGAAGATTCAAAGTGGTAAGGATATTAAACAGGAAAGGCCACTTAACCAAATCATAAGCTTTGATATATCTATCTTCATGGCATAGCGAGAGAGATATCCTCCTTATGATAATCCTTAACCAACTCGGTAGCAAACAATAAATTCTCCATCAACAAACGATCTTTGATGAAAGAGATTGGTTAGGAGCAATAAACCCAGGGAGAATTGATTTGAGGCGACGAGCAAGGATTTTAGAGATGAGTTTGTACAGAACATTACAACAAGAGATAGGTCTGTAATCCTTCATTTCACGCGCATCTTCTATCTTTGGTATAAGAGCAAGGATCATTGCATTAAATCCAGTTGGTAGAAAACCGAACTGGAAAAAAGATTGAACCGCTTTAGTAAGATCAGTACCAACTACAGACCAACCGCTCTCAAAAAACTTAATCGTGAAACCATATGGTCCAAGGGACTTATTCGATGGCATAGAGAAAAGCACTTACTTCACCTCTGCTGCGGAAACCTCCTTAAGAAACATATCTCGATCAGTTGTAGTACAACGAAAAGGCAAAATATCACGGATAGCATCGACTGAAAAACCAGTAAAGCTTGGCGGCACATGAGTCAGCAAAGTTGAAAAAAACCTTACACCCTCTGATTTAATTTCTGCTGGCTCTGTGAGAGTACATCTACGGGGATCAAGAACCTCATGAATCGTATTCAGAGCCCATCTTTCCCGAAGAGCATTATAGAAAATTTTGGAGTTCTTATCACCTACATGGAGCCAATGTAGTTTAGATCGCTGCTGAAGGAACCGTTCCTCTATCCCGTGACTTTCTCCCAACGATTAAACGCAAGAGTCTCTGCCTCATTCGTCATTGACAAAGGATTAGACAAAGAGGCTAACTGCTTTCGACATAAATCCTCATAAGCATCAACGGCTCGAGCAGATATTTTAGACAACTCAGTGCGACTCAGATAACGGGAGTGTGGGCTTTAACCCTTAACGTACTTCGAGAACCGAAATAAAGCAGAGGTGGAAGGAATAAAATAGGCTGCGAGTGCCAGTAATCTTCCAAAAGAGGAATAAACTCAGCCTGAGATGCCATAACATTCGTAAACTTAAAAGGGCCTTTAGGTTTTACAGTATTAGGTGCCAAACAGAGCCGACCACGCAGATGGTTTGAACAGCCACCCGACTCCATTACGTAGTATGACTGTGGAAAAGCACGAGACCAGGAACATTATGAAGCACCTTGTCCATTTTCTTGCACACAATGCCACTGTGCCGCAAATTTGTCCATGTAAACCTCGGACCATGGAATCCCATCTCCATAAGAGAGCAATAACGAATAATCTCTTGAAAATCTCTCATCCCGACGTTACAAATGGTGCAATATCACTATTAGAATGCTCTGCAATATCCACCGTTTCATTAAAATCCCCAAAAAGTAACCATGATTTGCTTTGTACCAAGGCAAGATCATGTTGCTGCTTAACGTCCTGCCATAGTGCCTGTCTCTCCTCCTGCGCAGTATTAAAGGCATAGACAAAAGAACACCAAAACACCTCAGAGAGGCCTTCCAACTGAATCTCACAAGTAATAACATGCACACTCTTATATAAGACACGCAACTTAGTGTGCTTCGTACTCAGCACCCAAATCCTCCGCAACCTACTAAATTCATAATTTGATACCAAATTCCAACCCTGAAAAAGTTCTGCATCACCTTTCCAACTCTGTTTTCTTTCACCTTTGTTTCCACCAGAAAACCAAATTGAAAATCATTCCTACAAACCCACTCCTTATAACCTTTTGCTTCTTTAACTTATTCAGACCACATATATTCCAGAAGAATCTCGTCATTAACAATTGGCTTTGGTAAGACGTTTTGTTGAATTGCGAGGAGCTACACCCTTCGACGATTGAGAGGTATCAGCTAAAAATTTGTGTGAACTCTTTAAGAGACGTGGCAGCTGAACATGTGAAGTGACAGAGAGAGGACCTTCTCGCTGCTCTTCACCGATTCTCTGCTTATTCACAGACCCCAAAGAGCTGTCAACGTTGTCAATATCCACCTGCTCTGTGTCAACCGGAATCTCACTGTCCTCCACATTATCCGCATTATCCTGAAGAGCATCAAAACAAGAAGGTGAAGAAATACGATTACGCTCATACTCCAGTTTCTTAGTAGCCGAATGGGATCCCCGACCCCCAGAACCCCGAACCTCTGTCCATTCCTCTTGATTTACAGAGACATTTCCTGTGCCTACAGCTGCAGTTGGGGCGATCACACCAACAGCAGCAGGCGCTGCAGCCAGAAGCAAAGCTGACGTAGCTGGAGAGACTGTCTTACTAACTGCAACCTCATCCTGCAAAGGTGGTGAGGGAGATGCTGTTGTACCCGGAGAGCTCGATTTCCCTAACTTTGCCAGGCTACCGTCTTCCGAGTGACCCCATTTCTGACAAACCACACACCGCTGAGGTAACCAAGGATATTCAAAATCTACACACGCTTCTTGCCCTTTAATCTGAAAGTAATATCTCTTCGGCAGAGGAACCAAGAGATCAACCTCAACAAACACTTTTGCTTCCTCGAAATTTGTAACCAACTCTGTATCAGGATGCAACCATCGTGGCTCACCCACCGCGCTTGCTAAGAAACTAAGCCCCTTCCAGGTAAACATTGAATGAGGAACATTCTTGATCACAACCCATAAGGGCATAATCTTGATTGCTGGCTGTGCCTCCTCAATAATGAGAGACCATTGGCAGCTCACAGATGTTCCACATTCCACTCCTCAAAGCACGCAACCTTGCAGACTCATTACGGATTCTAAATTTGATAGTGGTGACGTTAACACCGAATACATCAATTTTAATACTCTTATACCCCAAATTCCAAATCTTGTTCACAATAACATGGATCTTGGCGACATGAGGAGCCGACGATGGAAACCTGCCAACAAGAAAGTCCACAGAAGAACAGATCCTTCAAGCACCTCGTCGGGAACGGCGACCATGGATCTGCCAATCGAAACCTCAACATCGAACTTAGTAAGGCTTAGCCTTCCTCCAACAGCGGTATCATACGATTTCGAACTCGGAACTTCTTTACTCGGACTGACAACCGGAGGTACTGAATCCTCCATCATCCCAGGGGAGCCCACCGGCGGCGGCGTGCTGGCAACACCACTTGCGTGCGAGAGAAGCAAAAACTCTAATCGCCTATGGGATCGCTCTTGCTGACGTGTCACCGTATATGAAACATTTGATCCTTACACCAAACAACATAAACCTTCCTTTGCTCACCTCTGTTTTTGTTTCTTCATCTCTTAACTTGGAGTCCACGAATTTTCTGTTTTCATTGTTCATTCCTCTGAATTACTATCATGAACCGTCATGTTTACTTCCTCAGGGACAACGAACCGTTTTCTAAAAAGTAATGACTTAGATTTTTTGCTTTTACGGCGTCATCCTCCTTCTTACCGAAGACAACACAACCAAGATCAAATTATTTCCTTTTTTTATTTTTGCTATATATTTTCTAAATAATTTTTTATTGATGATTTTATTGATGTTATTTTCTTTTAAAAATATTAATAACAAAACCAGTGAATTTAGAGAAAATTATATACTCGACTAAATTTTTTTTTTTAAACTACTGAATTTAGAGAAAATTCAGTTTAGTACTTTAAAATATCTATTTTTATTCTCCGTTACAAAAATAATATATATAATTCCAAAAGCAAATATAAGATAGTTTACAAAAAAACAGCTAATTTATAATATTTAATATATTCTGACACGAAAGAAGAAAAAAAAAACTATATATATATATATATATATATATATATATATCTCTTTTTTTGTTTCTCCCCTCTCATCATGCATCCTCCCATACTTGATTTTGAAGCTATATATATTTTCGTTATTGTTCCTGTGTCAGCTATTTCTTTCAATATTGTTTGATTCGTATTTATTAGCCTCTTTTGTCTCCACTGATGAAAATATTAGCGTTTTGTTATAGATTTGTCTCACAAGGCCAATCTAGTATTTCTTGGTTAACTATAGGAATCTATCTGTCTGTTTGTTTGGTGTTTCTCTGTTCTGTTTTAATGAGTCTATAGATGATTAACATGGTCATCTAATCATCTTGGATATATTGATAATGGTAGAAACCAGTTAGTTCCAGATTCTTTTTAAGTATATAGACTTTTTAAGAAAGATTAACTTTTTAAGAAAAAGGCTTGTAATTATCTCTCATGATCCTGATTAAGTTATTGGTTTGGTTAACCTGAATTGTGTATGAGAAAACGAGAAGTCCCCTTGCTTCATTTGTTAATATCTATTAATTTCAATTGGTTCACAACTACTTGTTTGTGCTTTTATCTCAGTCAAAGATCGAAGATAAGCTAGGTCCGCAACATCCGCGAGAGGTACGAAAAGCTACTCAGACTAGTATTGTATTATATTAGTTACTAAATCTTTAATAGTGTTGCAGTTCAACAGAATTGATTATTTCATCTAAACAGAAAGAAGAAAAAAATCTCGTAAATTCCCTAACAACATTGGATCCGTACACCAAACAGCATAAAGCTTCCTTTGTTCTCCTCTGTTTTTCTTTCTTCATCTTTTAACTTGGAGCTCACGATTTTTTCTGTTTTCATGTTTACTTCCTCAGGGACAACGGAACCGTTTTCTGAAAAGTAATGAACATCAATCATCCGGAAGTTGTTGCTTTGACCTTCTAATGTCTTGACATTGTCGGGGACATCGCATACGTGAAAGCTAATGACATCCTTCTCCTTGAGTTTCCTCTCCTTCACGAAACTATTCCAACCTTTGGTGAAGACAAAGCTCTGGCTACTTTTCCAGTAACAGTACTTAAACTTCCATTGTCTCATTGCTCTGTCGTAAAACACAAGCTCCACATCTTCCACAGCTCCTCCTATCTCGCCCTCTTCTAGTTTCTCGTTGGGATCATCGTTTATGTAAGGCAAATGCTTCACTGCGTACTTCTTAGGTATCACAAGCCTATTCAGTTTCCCTACATCGCTCGGTGTCAACTCCTTCTGGAAAAGCTGCGTGCAAGAGAAGCACTTGTCCGATTCTTGATCTGCTTCTCCTCTGACTTGTTTTGATCCACCGACGTTGATACGCGCCACCATCTGAGATCGGAGTTTGAGAAAGTCTCTGAATTTGTTCTGGTAAGAACCGTCTCTGATCATGTTTAACACAGCTTCTAATTCGTAGGTATCTTGGAATTCCGGTTCATGGTCAGTGAGATCAGACAAAGGGAAGTTCCGGTGCGAGTTGGCATCGAATCTCCGGAGTTTGATGGATGCGCTATCGTAAGCGGTGGCGGCTTCAGCAGCGGATTTGAAAGTTCCAAGCCAAATCCTTTTGTGGTCTGCGTAGATCTGAGCCCCCCAGTTACCGTTCGGTTGCTGAACCACTCCTTTGTACTTGACATTGCCTGGAACGGTAACCGTCTTTGTCGCAGACGCAACCACTAGGGCTTTTTCTGGTTCTTCACTAAGTCTCATGCGTTTCTTAGGAGGCAAGAAAGTCTCGGTCTCGGTCTCGGTCTCGGTCTCGGTCATTGCGTCGTCTTTAATTGAAAATATTAGAGAGAAATCAGAGCGACACAAAACGATGAAGAAACAATGAGGAACATAGAGAGATTATATAGAGAGTTATGTTTTTTTAATGTTGTTGTTTGAGTATTTGTCAAGTTTTAAATTTCCATTTTCATTAACAACTTAACATTTAGCGAATTATAAAGTTTCCATGTGTTACTTTTTGATATATCTAATTGTGCAAAAGAAAAGGAAATACGTGAGATAAGAGCGGCAGGAAATATCAAGTAAATTAGGGTTTTTGACGTTTACCCTAATTTAATCATTAATTAACAAAACGTTTCTCATCTCATACGGTTGTGTATTTTTTTTTATTTTCTTCTTCCCTTTATTTGTTTCTTGTTTTCTAATTGACTCTTCCAATAAGTCAACTAAAAAAGACAAACAGTAAATTAACAATTTTTTCAATGTAAAAGTAAAAACATAGAAATTTAAGCGAGTTTTGAGAAAGGAAACAAACAAATTGATTAACAAAACGTACGTTTTATTAACCTAAACAATTAGGGTTTTGCAATCACCACAATCGGACCAATTAGGGTTATATGCATCTGCTTCCGTGATTGGCAAAATATAAGATATCTCAAGAGCCTGATCTGAAGCGTCAGAAGCCGGAGGAGAAGTGCGAAGAGATGTCCCTAAACACAAAAGAAGCGGGGTATGTAACAATGATCCAATCTTTCCTCCGCTTCTCTTTTCTTTGTTTCTTTTTCTTTGTGTGGGTTGTTGTGATTTTTTTTCAAAAAAAACAAAAAAGGATTACGAATTTGACACCACGAAACAAAGAAACCTTGTGATTCGCTATCTTGTTAACTTCGAGGATAGTGGCGTTGCTGATGAACCCGAAACCGACGGAGACTTGGTCCACCGGTTATCCAAGATCGCTCTGAGAAACTCAATGCTTATAACCTGATAAATCTTGAGTTTGTGAAAGCTGTCAAGGCTAATTGGCACTATGGCGGGGACACACTTTGTACATCACCTTCGAGGCCAAGGATGCTAATTCTCACACTGCTGACCCCATATCTTTTCAAGCTACCATTGGCTACCTTCCATGGAATGTAACAGTCAACCGACCGTAAACCATAATCTTTATTAGATTGGTAATTAATTAAGCTCTGAAATATTTTTGTTCTTTTTATAGTTCTATGTATCTAGCTAGTCTCGATTAATTTCACTGATGCTTCCTCTATCTTCCTTATGTTAAGATGCATATCATCTAACATCTCTTTGATAGTATCGGTTATAGAATCCTCCATGAGTAAGTATGTGTTGATCTAAAGTATCTACTAGCTCGGAGTGATAGAATAAAGGGGACGAAACAAGGAACTTTATTTAGATAGTCAAAGATCGTCGAACTACAATATAACCGTTATAAGCCGATCGGCGAATTACAGAGAATTGTATTTCTCAAAATGACTAACTGAACTATAGCTTTAGAATCGGATTATTTCCTGACTCTTGCTAGACGTGCCCCCTTTCTGCAAGTCGCTCTCTCCTTATTTATAGCTGATGGGACGTTCCATTTTATGCCTCGGGGTCGATGTGGGATTGTCCTTTGAGCAAAGTCGGTGATCGTTCCTATTCGGGCCGTCACTTGCTGGGCTGTCCGTCTCAATTGGGCCTTCTGGAAGCTTTGTCGGCCCGGCAAATGGGTTTTGGTCAGACTTCGCTCCTAGACTTCGGGGTGACTATTTCGATAACGGGCCTATAGGAAAGCCTGTTAAGGCTGGGTGAAACCCATATCCAACAATTGTCCCCCCCTTAGTTCATTGTGGACAGCCTTGGGCCAATGAGCTTACTTCGGGAGATATTGAGTCTGGCCCGTTATTGGAATGTCGATCTAATCCCCTTCATTTGGTTAAGGGGAGGAGGAAACGAATCGTCGTTCCCTAGGGTTGCGTCGATCCGCGCCCTCATTGCTTTAAGGGTTTCTTTTTCCACTGCTTATAAAAGGAGACTTTTTGGGGTGCCTTCTTCAGTTCTTCTCCAGCCGCAAAAGTCAAGGTAACTCGTCTTTCTCCTTTTATTAGAACCCTTCTCTTTTTTCTTCTTCCTTAGTTGTCTATAGGTTGTTAGTGTAGCTTTTACTTGCTCCCCACTGGGTTTGTTGTTGTAATTGCCTATTTGATTTCGATGTCGAGTTCTTGTGAGGAATTTTTAAATGAGCGTTCGTCATCCGGTTCTTCTGAGGCTAGTCCGCCATTGCGGGCTGCCGATTCGTCTGATTCCGGAGCTTCGGCTGATATGCCCAAGCTCTGTAGACGGAGTAGGAGGGT
Organism: Camelina laxa; assembly: GCA_024034495.1. Classification (NCBI taxonomy): domain Eukaryota; kingdom Viridiplantae; phylum Streptophyta; class Magnoliopsida; order Brassicales; family Brassicaceae; genus Camelina; species Camelina laxa. Next base: position 9,719 of record JALLKC010000158.1, on the reverse strand, counting down.
GGAGTCTTTGAACCGTCCTTCGGTACCCAGGGTTGGCCCGGAACCCTTCGTTTCTTCTAGGGTTCCAGTTAAACCGGAGGTGGACGATTTTGGTCCTGATAGAACTGGTTATGGTGGTTCGCCTAGCTCTCGCGATGAAGCTAGATCTGATCATTCGTCCAACAACGTTTCTCTTGACGATGAGATCGAGATTGCTGAAGGAATCGATTATCCGGACGCGCCTTTCGACTCGGGAGAGTCACTTTGCGATGCTGATTCGCTCTGCGCGATGGCTGACTTCTGTAATTCTCCCCGGCGTGTCTCTGTTGTATGTCCGGCTCCTGAAGAGCGTGTATTTAAGTGTCCTGACGGATTTATTAGTTTATACGAGCCGTTTTTTACTAAGGGAGGTCTCCGCTTTCCGATTCCAGCCTTCCTGATGGAATATTGTTGGCGCCGTCAGATCGCTATCACGCAGCTTACCGTCCATACTATTCGGAATATGGTCGGCCTCAAACACCTCGCTGACCAATGCGGGGTCAAATTGACTGCTTACTTTGTTGAGGACATGATGCGTTTTACTAGGCAGAAAGGTTTTAACGGCATTTGGTATGCTAGTGCTACGCCTGGATACAAGCTGATGGATCATCCGCCATCAAAGACCCATACTTGGATGAACAGATACTTTTATGCTAAGGTTGACGAAGCTTTGGTAGAGGATATGTCGATAGGTTTTAAGACTGAATGGAATTTGTCCCCTGGTAGTTTCTTGGGTGACCTTTATCCTTTTCCATTTGTTCTGACTGTTGATCGCTAATTGCCTTTATTTTTGTTGACTTCCAGATTTGGTTGATAAATCTGCTGACCCGCCAATTCCTAACTTCTTTGAGGTTCGCGATCTACTAAGGAGGCAAACGGTTCTTGATTGGAGGACTATTCCGCAGCTAGACCATACCAGGGGGAGGAAACCATCGAAAGGTATTGTTCCGATGTGCTAGCCGATATTCGTTCCATTGGTTTGTCGTTTATGTTCTGCTGAGGATCTTGGTTTATGGTGATAGGGGGTGCTAGTCAAGCAAGGATGGTGAAATTGGGCGTTCCCAAATACTCCGGCAAGCCGGCTTCGAAGAAGAAGAATGCCGCAGAAGAGAAGGAGCTGCAGTTGGCTCTGAAGAAGAGTCTGGTTGACCAATCATCCATTCAGGGTTCTCGCGCTGGGGGTGCCTCGGGTAGTCGATCCTCCGAAGGTAACAAATCTTCGCGGGACAAGGGGAAAAACAGTGAGTCTGTTCGGCGAGATAAGGACATCGTTCCGATCGACCTCACAGTTGACAAGGAGCGTTCCTCTTCAAAAAATTTGTCTGACCCGATAGGGGATTCTGGTAAGCGCAAAGAGGTTCCGGCTGGTTCTGATGCGGTCGCTGGGTCTAAAAGACTCAAGACCTCCTCGCTGGATCCGAAGGACAAAGGCGTCCAGCCTTCCTACTTTCTGCACTTTCGCTACGCGAAGGACACCCCTTTTCTGTCTGACAAAAGGGAGTGTGGATCTCTCATTCGCGAGGTTTCTAAAGTGCCGGGTGATCGTTCTGAGGGGGATTTGAGGGAGGACGACGCGTTTGACGAATGGGCTCGGCATCATCTCCAGGTTTACATTTTTTTTTTTTTTTTTTTTTTTTTTTTTTTTTTTTTTTTTTTTTTAACGTTGTTTGATTTTGCCTTAGTCTGCGGGGTCGATGTATTCGATGGTTTGTCGCTACGAGCGTAGGCTTAAGGCTGCCGAACGTGAAACCGCCCTTGCCGAGGCTGGACTGAAAGATTGCCAGAGCCAGGTTAGCAAGTATCGATCCGAATCGACTAAGGCTTGGCGAGAGTTTGACCGTCTGAAGGAAGAGAACCGCCAACTGCAAGGGTCGTTGGAACGTTCTTGCGCCGACGTCAGTCGCCTGGAAGCTTCCGTTCGACAGGCTGCTGAAGGATTTGATCGTCAACTAAAAGCTGCGGTCGAGAAGAGAGCCGAGGAGATACGCCACGAGGTGAGGGACGTTTACCGCGATCGGTCGGACCAAAATCGTCAGCATATTTGGGATGTGAGGCGGGCTTTCAATCCAATGATGATGAAGGCTCAGGCGAATGGTATCTTGAAGCAGGTCGAAGATCTTGTGGCTGATGGTTGCCCTATCCCTGCTAAGACGATCCAATTTGTCACTGACGGTTCGGCTTTTTGGGATAATGTTGTGGACGGCATCGAGATCACTCCTCTTGTTAATGACGGGTATGTGGTGACTCCGACTACTGAGCGCGTTGCGGCTAATCCTCGGCGTATTCCTGGCTATGATGAGATCGTCGATTTTGACGAGTACGGCTCGAACATGCCGTCTGCTACCGCCGAGGTGGTGGAACCCGATCTGCCTGACACTGGAGAACAAGCTCCCAATGTTGATGTTCAGTTGACGAGGCAGGGGACGCCGGAACGCGACATTGTGACCGGCCTTGCTTTGGCGGACGCTGCTGTGGCTTCGACTTCGGAGGGTCGTAGTATTCAAATTGCCGGGCTCGTCAGCGATGCAGGTGTGAGGGACCCGCTAGCCTCTGATCCAGTCACCGCTCCTGAAGGCGAGGATGAAATTGCGCCGGAATAAGCCCTGCGTGGCTTCTTGTTGGACGTGAATGATGATGATGGGCGTTTATGCCTATAGAATTTTAAGATTGCGATTTATATATGTCTCCCTTTTTTTTTTTGACGTGCTGGGTCGAGACTTAGACAAAATTAGGATTTGCCGTAGTCCTCCCCTTTTTGACGAGCTGGGGCGAGACTTAGGCAAAATTAGGATTTGCCATAGTCCCCCCCTTTTTGACGAGCTGGGGCGAGACTTAGGCAAAATTAGGATTTGCCATAGTCCCCCCCTTTTTGACGAGCTGGGGCGAGACATAGGCAAAATTAGGATTTGCCATAGTCCCCCCCTTTTTGACGAGCTGGGGCGAGACATAGGCAAAATTAGGATTTGCCATAGTCCCCCCCTTTTTGACGAGCTGGGGCGAGACTTAGGCAAAATTAGGATTTGCCATAGTCCCCCCCTTTTTGACGAGCTGGAGGACCAGTGCGTTAATTGGCTGCGACTCTTGGACTCTTCGGCTTCACTACATTAAATGCTTGGTTTAAATGGTGAATTGCTTTTCCGAGGCGTTTCTCATCATTACCGGGTGCGGATGTTGCGTGTGGCACGATTTTTATTGCGAGGCGTTGGTTGGTGGAGGAGGGAGGTTCATTAAATGCGGGAAAGTGGACGGGTAACCGTCGTGTCGCTTCAGGGCTATCCTGTATTCACTATATAAGGGGAGGCGTGGGTGGGGGAGAGTGGATCACGCAACCTTCTCTCCACCTCTTTTTTTTTTATTTTTGGCTTTGCTCAATATCTTTCTTTGCTTCGTACTCGCCTTGCTCTTTCTCCGTTTTGACGATGAGTGACTCAGAAGATTCGGGGGAATGGGTTCCGGTGAATCGTGGTGAGCGGATCGTCTTTGGTCGTCCTCGTACTAGTCGTTCCCCGTCGCCGGTGCGTGTCGATCCGGCTCAGCCTAGCGATGGGTCGGGTCGATTCGTTGAAGCTCGTCCCAACGACCTGTTCTTCCATGGAGAAGCCCACCGGTTGCTGCTGCGTCACCCCGTTTAGACCATTGCCGCGGAACTTCGTACCGGGTGTTGCTGAGATTCCGGCGGAGTTCCTTCAGTCCTTGAGTCCCGACGAAAGGCGTCTGGCGGTCGGCTGGTTTAGGACGGTTAGTTCGTCGTATTGAGTTTTCCACCGTTTGGTTCGACCTTTTAACTATTTTGCTTCTTTCTTTCTTGTTTATGGTAGATCGAGACTCAGCACCGGGCCTACCGTCGCCAGCACGAGTTTCTGGTCAAGCAGATTATGGATCTCGAGATGGGGATGAGGAAATTGGAGGCTGGGCCAGAGGATTGGGAGCGATTTGGGTTCGGGAAGTTCCGTGCAATGCCTTTCTGGCTCCGTGACCGAGTTCGTATCTACAGTCGTGAAGTTCGCGAGAATCGCTGAGGGTGTTCGGCGTATTCTGTGTTTCTATCGGTTGTCGAACCTTTTTTTTTTTTGGTACCCCTGTGTTGGGTTACTTGTTATTCTCGGAACTCTTGAACTATGGTTGGTCGTAACATTTATTTTTTGTTGAACACTTTACCCGTTCTGCGGGTCTTTTTTTTTTTTTTTTTTTTAGATGCTTTTATTATATTTGGGTTATTCTCAACAGTGAGACGTCTCTCATCTTATTATGTCGAGCCGAAAGTTTTTGTTCGGAACCCCCCTTCTTTTTTTTTGGGCCTGCTTTTGCAGGATGCGGCTGCTAGATTTCGGGAGCGAGAAGCGTTGGATTCGCGTGTTAAAGCTCGGCTTATTCCCTACCTTGGACTGAAGAGATTGCGCGCTGGTGGCGGCTTATCTTGCTCATCGGCCTTGGTTTATTTGCGAGCAATGGTTGGAGCTCGGCTTACGATTTACACTTCGTGTGGGGTGCAATTTATTATTATCTTGTTTTAGTCGGAACAACTGGCCAAATGCCGACCTTGTTTGGATATATGTATATATATATATATTTTTCCCCTTTTTGTGACGATGTACCCTAGAAATCTCCTGACGTTACGCCGAATGAGCATTTTGCCGGGTTGAGTTTCATGTTATACTTATTCAGTGTATGAAAACACTTTCGCAGGTGCTCGACATGATCGTTTGCGCTCGCAGATTTGACTAACATATCGTCGATGTACACCTCCATAGTTACTCCCAACTGGTCGGCAAACATCTTATTGACGAGACGTTGATAGGTGGCCCCCGCGTTTTTCAGACCAAACGGCATTACCTTGTAGCAGAATGTGCCTTGATCTGTAATGAAGGCGGTTTTTTCGCGGTCGTCGGTGTGCATCAGTATTTGGTTATATCCCGAGAAGGCGTCCATGAAGGAGAGTAATGCATTGCCGGCCGTGGCCTCGACAAGTCTCTCAATATGTGGTAGCGGGTAGCTATCCTTGGGGCAGGCTTTATTGAGATCCGTGAAGTCGATGCAGACTCTATTCTTCCCGTTTTTCTTCTTAACCACCACCGGGTTTGCTAGCCACTCAGGATACTTGACTTCCATGATTGATCCGGCATCTAACAATTTTTTGACCTCGTCATTTACTGCTTTAGATCGTTCGGGTCCGAGCTTCCGACGCTTCTGCTTGACAGGTTTATAAGTGGGATCGACGTTAAGTTCATGACTTGTGACGTCCATGCTGATTCCAACCATATCATCAAAAGACCAAGCAAAGGTGGAAATGTTGTCCTTCAAGAATTGGATCAACTCAATTCTTATTGCCGGGTCGAGATCAGCGCCGATCCCAACGCACCGCTTTGGGTCACTCTCGTCGATATTGATTTCGTCAAGCAGGTGGTGACTTGGAATTTCCTCGGGGCTAGGCGCTGGCAGCTCGTCCAGCGCTTGCTGTGATTGCTATAAATCGGCGGCCTTCCGTAGCTTGCATTCGATTACGAAGCAGTTCCTAGCGTCCCCTTGATTGCCTTTGATTGTGAATATTTGGCCGGACAGGGGGAACTTTACGCATTGATGATAAGTGGACGGGACGGCCTGCATGTCGTGAATCCAGGGGATCCGAGGATGATGTTATAAACGGCCGGCTTGTCGACCACCACAAACTTGTGCCACGAAGGTATGCCGGACACGTAGATTGGCAGCTTGATTGTGCCGGATGTCATCATGTAATTTCCATCGAACCCGGTAAGCGGCCTGATCGATGGTTTGATTTCTCTATTATTGACCTCCATTTTGTCGAGGACATCTCTGAAAATTACGTTAACGGAGCTCCCTGTGTCGACCATAATCCTCGTCACTTCGCTCTCACCAACGTGTAATTCGATGACGAGAGGGTCGTTGTGCGGGAAATTGACTCCAACCAAGTCGTCCGCTGTGAACGTGATCGGAGGTATGAAGGGTGGGACTTTAACTGACCAGACCGCAACTGTGCCGGCCTTTACGTAGTCGCGAATTGAACGTACGGAATCTCTGCACGCTGTCAATCCTCCCATTATCATGTCAACACGGCGACGGGGCGGCCATTGAGTCGCTGTCGGGTCGGCGTAGAGGGTGTAGGTGCCAAACTCCGTTGGGAATTTAACGCACTGATGGTAGGTTGACACCGCGGCCTTCATTTTATGGAGCCAGGGCGTCCCTAGGATGGCATTATACGTGCTTGGACGATCGACGACTGCGAAGTCAAAGAGGTGAACTGTACCACCGACCCTCATTGGGAACATGACCGTTCCTAAAGAGGTAAGAGAGCACCCGTCGAAACCAGTCAAGGTTTGCACTTCGGGCATGGTCAGATGCAGGTCGGCTTTTATCTGAGGGAGCGCCCTCAGGAAGATGACATTTACAGAGCTTCCTGTATCGACCAACACATCCGAGACTAAGCAATCTCCGATGTTTATTTCAATAACGACAGGTCCAGTGGACGAAATTCGATGCTCAGTAATGTCCCCTTGTTCGAACACGATCGGAGAGTACGATTGGCATGTAGGTGTTCTGTCAGGTAACCAATCGCGTTCGGCTCTCTCGACGCTGTGGGTGGGATATACGGTGCGAGGCCAGTTAGGGTCGTACGGTAGGCTTCCTCGTATGACATTAATTCTACGACGGGCTGGAGGTGGTGGCGCGTCGGCCGGTTGGTTTTCTTGTCCTCCCACCTGGTTGCCAGCTGGGGGCTGGTTATTCGGCGCTGGTCCATTGTTGAAGTGGTTTTTGGGCCTCGTCCTTGATGCCCATGACGTCCTCGACCTCGCCCTCGCGGGCATTGCTCCTGAACTGGCGTAGCTCCACTTTTACCTCGCCGTTGAGGTATTTGCCGAGCAGCGCATTTTGCAAATGTCTGCAAGACTGCGTAGAGTGTCCAGTGTACTCATGTAATTCACAATACAAGTTATGGTCAGGCTCTTCTCTTGTCCCTTTGGTGGGGTTGTCGGTACTATAGCTGATGAGCTGATTGCAGAGGTTGGCAGGGCGTTATTGACGAGGTACGTTGCGCCGCGCTTCTTACTGTCCGCGAGGTATTCTTTGTCGAGGTGTTGGCGAGGTTCGTGGTATACCTCTTTTGCTTTGCCCGTCGGCGTCTGAGCTCCGGTAGAAGCACGTTTTTGTCGTAGATGACTTTTTCTTCTTCCAATTCAATGTGGACTCCCGCTCGATGGAGGGCATCTTGGAAAGTCGGGAACCTGTTCAACTTGAGATCCTTTCGGAACGCGGATTCGTACCACAGGGCCTTGTGAAGGGCTGCAAGAGAGACGCTATGGGGTGCTTTTACTTGTGTGGCAATTTTTTTGAACCTATCCATAAATGTTCGCAACGGCTCATGTTCCCCTTGTTCGATATTGCGGAGATCGGCGATTGTCGCGGTGGGGACGGCCAATATCGAGTATTGCTTCAAGAAGGTCAGCGAAAGTGTACGGAAGCTGTCGATTGAGTCGGGCGGCAGAGAGGAGAACCAGCCGAGGGCATCGCCGCTCAGGTTTTCTATGAAAAGCTGGCATTTTCCGGCATCTAGCTCCTCCGGGGAAAACTCGCAACGATGAATTGCAATTTCGAAGGATGTCAAATGATGGGTCGGGTCCGAATCTCCCTTATATGGAGGCAAGTGCTTTATTTTGCAATCGGGACGAACGACGACTCTACGGATTCGCGCAGTGAATGGCGTTTTCTGGGATTGTTCCAACATATGGTCTACATCAGGTGCCGCGCTGGTTGCTTGGTGGAACTTGCTTGTGACATCTTTCATTTGACTTTTGAGTTCGGCCAAATCTCCGCTCTGGTTTTGATCGGCATTATTGGGATTGGCTCTATTAGCGCCATCCGGATGTTCGGCATTTTCTTGTAGTTTTGCACAGACGCTGGAGAGAGTGGCGAATCGTTCCTCTGTCTTTCTGTCCTGGGCGTCGATCTTCTCCAGGATGCTTCTCATTAGTGCTCCTATGTCAAGGGCGCTGGTACCTTCTCCGATTGAGCCGTTCGGCGTTGTCGGGGGCCGGGTCGGCGGTATTGGAAGCTCCTCTTGGGCTTGCTGGACGCGATCCGGTGTGTCCGCCACATATCCGTCACTGCCCGTCGTTTCTCTTTCTGCCATTGTTCGAGATGTACTCCGTCGATGTTGGACTTTCTTCAAAAGCTTTCCTTGTTGATTTCCCTGGATGCGCACCAAATGTTGATCTAAAGTATCTACTAGCTCGGAGTGATAGAATAAAGGGGACGAAACAAGGAACTTTTATTTAGATAGTCAAAGATCGTCGAACTACAATATAACCGTTATAAGCCGATCGGCGAATTACAGAGAATTGTATTTCTCAAAATGACTAACTGAACTATAGCTTTAGAATCGGATTATTTCCTGACTCTTGCTAGACGTGCCCCCTTCTGCAAGTCGCTCTCTCCTTATTTATAGCTGATGGGACGTTCCATTTTATGCCTCGGGGTCGATGTGGGATTGTCCTTTGAGCAAAGTCGGTGATCGTTCCTATTCGGGCCGTCACTTGCTGGGCTGTCCGTCTCAATTGGGCCTTCTGGAAGCTTTGTCGGCCCGGCAAATGGGTTTTGGTCAGACTTCGCTCCTAGACTTCGGAGTGACTATTTCGATAACGGGCCTATAGGAAAGCCTGTTAAGGCTGGGTGAAACCCATATCCAACAGTATGTACAAATAAGCTGTCATTGATTTTTGTTTTGGAGTAAAAGTTGGTTTTGGTGGTGTGTTTTAGGAGGAGCAACTAGTGGCCAATAGGTATGGCTGAATCTTTGTGGGAATCTCCCATTATGTTCACAATTACTCCAACTAGGAGGAAACCAATTAAGGGAAACGTCATGGATTATATATAGTATATATATACCTCTCATTTTGGTTTAGTTTCAAGTGTGTAAGATTTGTTAGGTCTTCTGTCTCAGCAAGTCATCTACTTGATTACTCATATTTGTTAGGTCTTCTGTCTCAGCAAGTCATCTCGCAATAAAAGTTTGTTCTAAATCTCACAAAAAGTTTTTTTTTTAATATTAATTAAGCTTTTTTTAAAAAAGTTTTTTTGGTAGCTTGTATCTTTTATTTGTTTTATATACCTAGCAAGATCTACTTAACTACGAAACACAGTGATGATGAGCAAACATAACTTGAACTAGTGAGAGCTGTGAAAGCTAATTTTGGGGGATACACTTTTTAATGTCACGTTCTGAGGCCAAGGACGCTTCTCTCACAGTGAGCCAATACCTTTCCAAGCTATAACGTTGCCTACCTTACATGTGAAACTGATAAGAGTAAGGAACCGAATGAAAGGCAAAGAGACAATAGACTTATTACGAACTAAGGATATAAAGAGAATTAATCTCTTGCACCCTTAATCAAAACAAAACTTGCTTCCCCTTTATCTCTCATTTAAGAAAAACTAGAAATGTAAAACTTCAATAATCAATCTCTCAATTTATAAATCCCTAATTTGTCTTGCGACATGATACAAGGGTCTACGATGTTATACCTCTTCCATGATTGTTAGATATAGGTTAGGTCTGTGCTGAGTAGTGGCCATTAATGTAGGAGCAAAGACATTAAACGTTACTGATCACCTATCTCTCAGTTGGTTATAATATCATCATGTGTTGAAATGTATTTAGCAAATATATACTTTTTTCTGATCACGGCATT